>PVKP010027050.1:0-31740 GCA_004027715.1 Plecturocebus donacophilus | reverse complement strand
TGACTTGCAGAGTTATATGAGTCCCGGTTTCTGGCTCATTTATTTGCCTCACATCCTGCCATCCTATTTGGTATTCCAGACATCTTAGAAGGTCTCTGCCTGCCTTTCCCGGTGCACCAGCCCTCTGGGATCAGCAGGCAAGTTCATCAGGAATGCGCGGCCCTCTGGCCCTCCCACGCCTCCAAGTGATCCTGTACCAGGGCGTCTAGGAACTCGTCCTGTGTGTTCCCCTCCTCACCTTGAGGTGGGGTCACCTGGCTTTAAAGGGCACCCCTCCCTTCACTCCCTTCACTCCCACTGAGACCGTCTCAGACCTTATCTTATACTTTAGATCCTCAAAATCATCTTTTCTTTGTCCATTTTCCAGTTGTGACTCTTGCATTAAATCTCTTAGAACCAGGTAGCAATGAATGAGGGAATGAATGCCGTCCCTCGCATTTCCACACCTGCGTGATAGATAATATCCGCACTGCCCAGGTAGTGACCTTTCATGCACATTGTCTCACATCAGCCCTGAGGTTCGGAGGGGTGATGTGATCTGCCCCAGGTTAAGCGGCTGTAAGTGGACCACCCTTTTCAAGGGACTTTTGGGCACTTCGGAGCACCCCATGTTTCTGACTGAGCCAGGCTCAGGGTTGATGTTTACATACTCTCACAGTAAATGACCTTCACCAGTACTGACCTACATACCTACCCAAAGGGCAGAACAGGGACAGGTTTGTGAGCCCAAACAGGAAGGGTGGCAGCTTTCGGCAGTTCCTCTCCATGGTGAGTAACGCAGCCTTCATCCCTGGAATGCATCAGAGAACTGCTTTCCAGTCCTCCCTCACAGCATGGCCTCACTGACTTCCCAGCCACACAGGTTACTTCCCCCTTTGCTTCCTGCCCAGACCCATTTCCAGCTGCAGCCTCAGCCCGCAGGCCTAGCAGGCACCTGGCAAACAGCTGCAGGTGACCCAGGTGGTCAGCCTAGCCCAGCCGGCAAGGATCAACCCTTGGAACCAAAGGCAAACAATCCCAGGACCTCTCATCGCGTGACCAGGGAGGCAGGCACAGGGGGCTGCTTGCCCTGGGGCTGAGGTCTGGTCTCAGGGCCAACCGCAGGACTGCAGGGACCAGACAGACCCAGGGACACCCCAGCTCCAGAGTGGGAATTCAGTCTGCACTTGAACAAGACCTCCTGGCCCCACCACGCAGCCCCTTAATTCAGCCCCCGAACAACCAGCAACATGCATAGACTAAGAAGAATTATTCAACATCAAGGGAGCAAATTTGGAGGAATCTAGAAATCTTAATGAATTTTCTGCACTGGAAGAAGGGATTAAAATCTAAGCGAGGTAGAAGACTGAGAAGAGGGAAAAAAAAAAACCCAAGTGTGGCAAGAGAAACTATAATTAAAACAGCAAATTGCAATTCGAGGTGGGGGTTGTAGAAGGATAAATGAATGTAAAGACCAAGGGACATCCAGTGGAGCGTCTGACAGAAATGATTCCCAGGGATGTTCTGGGAGAAAAATCCATCTGGAAACAGAGAAAAGGAAATGAAACAAGAATTTGCTGCATTATTTAAAGCTTTCAGGGGGAGGGGGACGTTCGGGAGAGAGGAGGTTGAGAGAGATGAGAACGGAATTGCTCTACCAAAAGGGATTAAAGGAATCATAAGGGCTTTTTAAAATGACTCAAGCAAAAAAAAAAAAAAAAAAAAAAAAAAAAGGTGGGGGGATGCAAATAATTGTTAAGCTGTGAAATTAATGGTGGCCAAGATTCCCAGTTCATTCTTTAAATCTGGTTAACAGGAAAAATGAAGGAGAGACATTGGTATGCTCGGGGAGTAACGGGGTCCTGGAAAATGCAGTTCCAGAGAGCACTGGCAAGACCGAATGCACGGCAGAGAACGCGCGTCCTGGGAGAGGGCAGAGCTGGCGGGGAGATGGTACCCCACGGCAGGGCAATCCGCTTACGTCAGATACCTGCATTTCCTCCCTTTGATGTCTGGCTTCCCAAATATTTGACTCTTTCATGGAAGGCTCCACGTGATATCCAGAAATTAGCAAAGTCAAAAGATGCTCTTGCAAAAAAAAAAAAAAAACAACAACAACAAAAAACCACACATGGCATCAGAGGTGGGGGTTTGGATCTTAGCACCGCTACTTGCTAGGTTTGTGACGGTGGGCTTGTTACTTTACCGTCTGAATCCCATGGCTGTAGAGGGCTGCGGTGAGGATTCAGCGGGATTCAGTGTGAGCCTCCCACACTATGCGGCCCGTGGTGGGCTGTCAGTGAAGGGTCGTCAAATGGAAGCCTTCGCCTCCTGCCAATTTCTTTGGTCCAAAGGCCCTTGTGCCTTGAATCCTTCCCTTGAAACACACCCTTCCCTAGGATCCCCATGTTGTAGCTCACTGGAAAACACATAGGCCTGGAACCCTGAGGGGTAAAAGTCACCTGTGCCCCAGCAGTCTTTGTTTCTTTTTGAGACAGGGTGTCACTCGGTTGCCCAGGCTGGAGTCCTGTGGCATGATCTCAGCTCCCTGCAGACTTGACCTCCTGGGCTCAAGCAATCCTCCCATCTCAGCGTCCCACCCACCCACCCCAAGTGGCTGGGACTGCAGGCAGGCACCACCATGCCCAGTTCATTTTTTGTATTTTCGGTGTAGAGACGGAGTTTCACCATGTTGCCCAGGCCAGTCTTGAACTCCTGGGCTCAAGTGATCTGCCTGCCTTGGTCTCTCAAAGTGCTGGGATTGCAGGCGTGAAGCCACTGCGCCCGGCCCAGCTGTCTTAACGTCCTCACCTAAACTTCCCATGCACGGCAACCCACCTGTCCACACACCACAGCCACTCACATCCAAGCCCACCTCGGTGCTTTTTCCCATCCGGCCCCCCAGCTCCTTCCCCTGGGCCTTTTTCCAGTCCCTTCCCAGAGGCAGCCCAGTCCCACCCTTTGGAGCTGTCCGTACCTCCCTCGGGAGTGCAGCAGGTGGGTACGCAGCGCTGGTTCTGGGAAGCAAGGACGCTAAGGCCGCCCGTCAAGGGAGGCTGTGGGAGAAGAGAAAGAAAAAACAGTCTGGAAACAAAGCTGGGTCTCTAAGCAAAGAGCGGAAGGGCTGGGGTCTCAGGAGAGCAGGGGGATTGTTGAGACGTGCTGGGGACGAAATCAGCAAGGCCCTGTGACGGTGATGACCAACTCCACAGCACAGAGATGCCGGGGGAGCCAAATGGACCCACGCCCCCTTCTGCTGGGAGCACCAGGCCTGCCTTGCAGGGCTGACGGTGGCGGATGACCTTGCAGAGCGCTGCCCGGGCTGCACTCTACTCCACCGGCCACTTGACGCCTGCCCGATTTAAACAGCTGCACCGGATTTTTCATTCTTTAACAGGGAGTCCGTTAGGATCTTCAGCTTGTGCTCGGGAGTGGAGCGGGTGTGGAAGATGAGACTTTTCCCAGAGTTGCACCCCCAGCCTTGCTCTGGCCCTAAGGAGCCTGTCCAGCTCCAGCCTTTCTGCAATGCTCACCCCGCACTCCTGGGCGCTGCTCTAATCACGTGACTGGTGGTACTAAAGGGGAAATTACATGTCTGCCTCCCAGGCCCCCCATTTTCAGATCTGTGATGAGACTGTGACAGAGACACAGAACCCAGGACTTTCCCGTTGGCCTTTGCCCCGGCTGAGGTGCACCGTGCCTCACTGTGCTGCTTCCAGAGCTGAACTGTGCTCCGCTGTCCGGGAGATGGGAGACAGCTGCTTATGCATCCAAACCCCCGACTTACCAACGCGCCTGTGGCGGACACAGGTGACCTCCATCTGCAGCCCTCGCCTGGTGCGCCCGCCTTCCCGTGGGAATCTGATCCGGCTGGGAGTATTTTGGGAACTGCAGTCATCAAATGCCAGACAGTGACCTGCAGCCAATCCCTTACCTTCTCCAAGCCTCAGTATCCTCCTCGTAAAACGGGGACAACCGGACACACTTCATGGCACTACGGGGAGGATAACCTGGGAAATGCAAATGCAACCTTTTGGTAAAATGAAAACTCTCGAGGAATGAATGTAATTATTGATTGCTTCGCATAACCCGAGGAAGCATGTCAACCCACACCCCTTGACAAATCTTCCTTAGGCTCCGTACATAGAGGCTGGAATAACACCCCCCTCCCACTTTCCCCCTCTCTTTTTTTTTAGCTTCCATTGTATTCTAAGCTTATGCCTATAGTAGCACTAATCAGCCTGTACTGTAACTGTGGCTTTGCATATCAGTCTTCTACAGTGGACTGGCCTCTTCTTGCGGGTAGGGGATGTCCATTCATTCAACAGGAGTATTTCTTCCCCAGCTCACAGCAGGGGCTCAATACTGCTTGATAAATGAATGGACTGAGGCACTGGGGAGCTGGGGGTGAGATGTCAGATAGGGCCACCAGGGGGCAATCGAGTCCTTCCTAAGCATGTCCACTTGAGTCATTGCAGAGGCCCTTCTCAGAGGAAGAGAGGGCTCTGCAAAATTTCTCTCTGGTGGTGAAGGCCAGGGCCTGGGCGCTGGGCCTCAAGTTCTCTTTGTGTCTGATACCAGCTCTGTGCAAAGATAGGACCACCTACCATGGTGTCCTGAGTCCCACGTCCGCCTGGAGCCTAAGTGCCCAAGATGACCCAGGAGAGACCCCGGTGGTGTCTGGGGGAGTCCTGGCAAGCTCTGCCGATGGCTCCCAGGGCCAGCGTCCACGTTCTGTGCACACATGCCCGGGAGTCCGCGAGTGGGCCCGTGACCCCTCTGTGGAGATATGGCCATTTGCCTACCCTTGTAAGCAGTGGGGTGGAAAAGTAGCAAAGTGCCAGAAAACTCTGGGCCCTGAGCTGCAGGAACAGTCCATCACTGACCCGCTGTGTGCCCTGGGCAAGGAGCTTCCCCTCGCTGGGCCTGTTTCCTCATCTGTGAAATGAGGGCAGTGGGTTACATGGCTGAGGGCCTTTCGAGCGGTGCTGACATTTCTTCTTTGTGTCTCTGAGGTATGGACTGACTCAAGTTCAAGGGCTTTGGTTGGGTCATCTTAGGGATTCTCAGACTGGATTGGGACCTGAATCCTTAGGAAGACTGGATGCTACCTCTGGCTTCCTTCCTGGGCAAACCCCTGCCTCCCTTGGATGGCTCCCTGCCAGATGCTGCCCTGGGTTCGGAGAGGAAGGCTCTCAAACAACCGTGGGGACGGTCACTTGCCTGTCTGTCCGTGGATGCTTCCCAGGTGGGGCCACCTCACCAGGCCTCTCCTTGCCCTGTGCTTCCCCAAGTCCCTTCCCTTCGTTTCAAGCCACCGAGGGTTTCCTCTGGCAGCCTGTGTTGCTTTCAGCTGGAAGGTCAGAACCTGTGCCAGCCCCCCTGGTCTAACACACTGCAGGCAAGCACAGCCTGGAGCCTGGGTCTCCGGGGCCTCTTGGGACCCCCACCCCAGCCTACTCCTTTTACTTCTGAGCGGGACAGACCAGACAGATGAGAATCCATCCGAGCGCAAGCTGCTGTTGAAATAAAGAGATGTTTCTTTATAATTTTCCCCTTGAAATAAACCCAGACATAAGAACAACAGAAACACGCAAAATGTGTTTTTAGTGGAACCCAGATGGAGGGCTGAAAGCCCGGCGGGCCGTCTCTGTGGAGGGTTCTCGTCTTTGGAATTCTATCCTCTCCTCTTCACCCCCTCAGGCGCGTCCCACCCAACCTCTGGGCTGGGGCTCTCAGGCCTGGCGAAGGCTACCTCCAGCCATCCTGGCATTGCTTCCAGGTAGGCAGAGCGCTGTGCCACCATCACCCTCCAGACACAAGGCTGAGCCTGGCATCTAATGAGATCTGTGGTTTCAGAGATTTGGGGGACGGGAGTGGGGACCAGGACCAACTCGGTGCAAACACCTGGATCTGCCGAAATACAACAAAGACAGAGTGAACTAAGACATCTGAAAAAAATACTCTAAGGAATTCCGCTCACCCACAAGGCCCACTGCTTCTCGTTAAATAGTTGCAGTTCTCCATATTAACATATGCAAATCCAGCTCTGTGTGTGTGTGTGTGTGTGTGTGTGTGTGTGTGTTGGGGGGACCTAGGATACAAAGGCAAGTCCCCACCACCCCTTTCTCGCTCCCCCAAATTTGGTCACAGGAGTTCCCTGTGGGATGAGGAACTCTCACAGAGTCCGTTTCCATGCTTGAGAGTTGTGGCCATAGGATGCTGTTCCCTGCGGGTGAACACACGAGAGCGGCTTCAGGGAAAAACGAGGGAAACTGACCTGCAGGGGCTGCATCTTCTAAGTGGTACTGGTCATTTGTCAACAAACATCCCTGGATGCCCACCATATGCCAGGGGCTGACCTGGCGCTGGATACACAAGAGATAGCCAAGACCTCGGGACTAGCATCAGATTGCTCACAGTCTAGTGGAGAGGAAGGAGAAGGAGAAGAAAATCCGAGATGATAATTCAACAGCTGATAGACGATGGCGAGTTGGGTCATGGATGCGTTCACGGCCTCTGGAACCTCCAGGTGAAGATCCTCGGATGTAGGGGGTCTGACGCTCAAGAGTAAAGTGTAGGCAAGAAATGTAGATTTGGGAGTCATCAGTGTAGTTGTGGGAGACAAGTCACCCAGAGAGAAGAGTGGGAGGATGGGGGGGTGTCCCATTAAGGGATTGGAGGAGAAAAAGAGCAGCCATAAAAGGGACAGATGAGCCTGGTCAGAAAGGCAGAGGGAACGAGGGGAGGACAGAATCACGGGAGAAAGGCGATACAAGAAGAAAGAAGGTCTCCACAGGGTCCAGCCCCACCAGAAAGGATTAAAGCAGGCTTCCCAGCAGCTACAGCGGGACGTCAGCCCTCCCAGCGCGGGTCCAGCGGTGTCGTGGGCGAGGAGGTCAGAGGAGAAGGTGAGGGGCGAGGAGGCAGCATGCAGAGCCCGCGGCAGGAGCAGGTGCCACAGAAGAGACGGGAGACGTGCCTGAGCCCGCCTCGCAAGGACACAGCCCAGAGCCTGGGCAGAGCAAGCCCTCCTCGCAGTGGAGAGGCCCCTGCTCCGTCTTCTGCCCCTTCCAGAATAGTCAAAGGCTATCTCAAGTGAGGAAACGGCATCCTTCGTCTAGTCACTCAGTAAACGTTTATTGAACAGCTACTCGGTGCCAGTCTAACACCAGGTGCTGAGGATACAGCAGACAGAAGGAGGCATGGCCCCGCCTTCCTCTGTGGGGAGACTTCCACCCACCCCACCTCTGAATGGCTAACAACGGCCACGGCTGCTCACGGCACAGCTCCCACCGGGGCGTGGCCCAGGCAGGGGCAGGAAAGCATGTGCGGCTCATGCGTGTCCTCTGGAGGTTCCCTTGGTCCCCAATTCTTGGCCTCGTTTCTCAGAAGAGTGCATTCCTACTAAGAATTTAAGGGATGTAATTTAAGCAGCAACTCTTTGATGGTGGGGGTGGGAATGTTGCATTTTGAGAGACAACTCTTAAAGAACAAAAAGCTTTCCTGGCGGAATGGCTCTGGAATGATAGCAGAATGTCAAACAGCTTAAGAGAACTGAGGGACTTTTTTTTTTTTTATTTGAGAAGGGCAGAAGTGGCCAGGTATGGCGGCTCACACCTGTAATCCCAGCACTTTGGGAGGCCAAGACGGGAGACTTGCTTGAAGCCAGGAATTTCAGAGTCAGCATAGCAAGACCCTGTCTCTACAAAAAAAGAAAAAAAGAAAAGAAAAAAGCCAGGCTTGGTGGCACATGCCTATAGTCCCAGCCCCTTGGGAGTCTGAGACAAGAGGATCACTTTGAACCCAGGAGTTTAAAACTACAGAGAGCCGTGATCAGAAGGCCGGGGACTTACAGTGTCCCTTGGGCTCCCCAAATCATTCAGAGCCTGTTTTCCTATTTTGCTTCCTCTTTTTATTTTTATTTTTGAGACAGAGTCTCATTCTGTCGCCCAGGCTAGAGTGCAATGGCACAATCTTGCCTAACGGCAACCTCCGCCTCCCGGGTTCAAGTGATTCTCCTGCCTCAGCCTCCCGAGTAGCTGGGACTACAGGCGTGCACGCCCAGCTGAGTTTCGTATTTTTAGTAGAGGCAGGTTTCACCATGTTGGCCAGGCTGGTCTCGAACTCCTGATCTCAGGGGATCCGCCCATCTTGGCCTCCTAAAGTGCTGGGATTACAGGTGTGAGCCACTGTGCACGGCCTTCACTTCCTCTTAGTTGAGCTCGTTCCCGTCTGCAAATCTTCCTCCTGGCGGCCCCCACTCTTTTCCCTTTGCTGTTCCGTGTCTGCCTTTCGTGGGAGAGAGTGGCGCAGAGCGCTGGAGACGCGCCGTGACGATGGAGGCCGCGTCTGCTTCCTCGGCTCCTGGCTCCCTGCCTGGCACACAGTGGGCCTTCAAGATGGACTCGTTGCCTGAAGGAGTCAAGAAGCCGGGCCAGTGTTCCAGCTTCCCTCTCCCTTCACGGCCTGCGCGGGAGGGCGCCCCAGCGGTGACCTGGCCAAGTCCCCTGCCGAGGCCCGCGCAGCAGGAAGCCGGCTGTACCCCGTTGCTCCCTCACCTCTGGCTTCGGCCGCGACGCTGGACCCAGTGAAGCCCTGCGACCTCCCTGGGGACCCTCCCACAGGAGCCCTGTTCCCCTGCCTGGAGAGCAGGGCCGGGAGGGAAGGCGGCGCCCGGGCAGAGGGAGACAGAATTAAGGTCCCAGCGGCAGTGCCCGGGCAGGCGCCCGCCGCTGCTGACCGGCCGCACGCCCCCCTCCCGGCAGGTCTTGGAATCCGTCGCTGCAGCCTCTCCCGGAGCAGCTGACACATCGCAGCAACGCTTCTCCAGCAGCCAGGCTCTGCTGACTCCGGCAGGGCCGGGGGGAGGGCAGGCGAGCCAGAGCGGCCCCGAAAAGGCCCGTCCCCCCGACTCAGGGCCCAGGGAGGGAGGCCGTGGAAGGGGCTGTCGGGGGTAGCAGGTTCCCAGCCACAGCCCCAGAGGGCGGTTTGCTCACTGTCTGCCTCTGGGTGAAATTCTATTCACCCAGTGGGGGAAACTCGTTTTCTCCCCACCGAAAGCTCTGAGTGGCATGTCACATATGTCTTTTATTAATAAAAAAAAAAGAGAGAGAAAATGGAATCATTATTACCGCATAATTGCAGTTTATTTGGTAGGCCAGACCTTTCAAAGCCCGGGTGCCAGAGGTGGGGTGAGGGGTGATAATAAAAGGACCTTGATAGGAACCGCTTGGGTGGGAGGCAGTTCAGGAGTGACTCTCAAAAGGTGCAGTGCCTTGCGAGACTCAGAGCTGGCGTGGGCAGGGACACCCCTCTCCGAGCCACCAGACTGCACTGCAGCCCTGAGCCAGCTCCCCGAATCAGGTGACCTTAAGCAGGGCCCCGCCCTCCTGGAGTCTCTGCTTCTCTCTCTTTCCCTCCCTCCCTTCCTTCCTTCCTCTTTCTTTTCCTTCCTTCCCTTTCTTTCTCTTTCTTTCTTTCTCTCTCTCTCTCTTTCGTTCTTCTTAAAGTTAAGGTATATAGACAACACTGCCTTATAGTTCTGTTTCTTTTTTCTTTCTTTCTTTCTTCTTTTTTTTTACCCAGTCTCACTCTGTCACCCAGGCTGGAGTGCAATGGTGTGATCTCAGCTCACCACAACCTCTGCCTCCCAGGTTCAAGCCATTCTCTCGCCTCAGCCTCCTGAGTAGCTGGGATTACAGGTGTGCACCACCACACCTGGCTAAGTTTTGTATTTTCAGTAGAGACGGGGTTTCACCATGTTGGCCAGGCTGGTCTTGAACTCCTGACCTCAAGTGATCCGCCTGTCTCGGCCTCCCAAAGTGCTGGGATTCCAGACGTGAGCCACCGCGCCCTGCTAGGAAGTTTACTTTTTAAGATACTAACCTATATCAGCTCTAGGACTTGGAAGAGAACTTTAAAGAAGCGATCTGATGATGCTCCTAGGAGTCAGTAGAGTGGTGGCAAACATCAGACAGACAATCCCCTCTTTGTACCCACACAAAGGTGGTGTTCTGGGGGCCAAATTCAGGCCACATTGTCAGCCACCCCTCCCGGCTGCAGTTCCTCCTTCCAGTATTCTTTTGAGTCAAAACTTGGGAGCATTTCCGTGTTTCTTTTCATGAAAAGGACATTTCACTTATAATGCCCGTAAGAAAATAGAACCAAGATTAAACATAGAGAACCTCTCCTCCAACATGAGGGAGAAGTCCCTAGAAAATGGGCTGGGACTCATGGTTGGGACCTTCAAGACTTGTTCTGTGGATGACAGATCCTATTACTGGTCCGTCTGCCAGCACCGCCGGGGGCAGTCACGCCAGCCAGAGACTCTCACAAGATGGGGTCTGTTTCCTGGCTCAGCTAGGGAGAAATGTACATCCCTCACCTCTGGGCCCCTAATGAATTCTGATTCAAGCTGAACAGGCCTAGGAATCGATAGTTTTAATCATTTAAAAAACTGGCCCCACTCTGGGTAAAATTACAATGCGCAAGAAGCTCAATGGAGCTTAAAGGCCACAACCTCATTATCATTTCATTAGACTCACATTTCAGCGAGATGGAAAGAAACATTCTTACACACCGCCCCCTCCCACGGCTCCCCTGTCCTCTCCAGCCCTGTGTAGTCCTGCTGGAGGACAGCGATGGTTCACAGCAGCCGTCAGCCACCAAAGCCACTGGCCCCCTCCCAGCACGCGCCGCCCCGGAGGAAGCTCAGCGCAGTCGCTGGAGACCTCGGCCCGAATCACCGCCTGTGCCTCCCAAATCAAGTCTGCAGTCCTGGGAAGTTTAGGAAAAACAATCCTGCTGTCAGTTTGGCTTCTCACAGCTGGAGGGGTCAAGTCATCAACACAGTGTAAACCCAGGCCAGCAGAACCTTGTCCCACCCGGGGCCCCAGACGCCCTCTGGGAAGCAAAGGGTCTGAAAATGTCTTAAGCTTTTCCAGTTTGTTTATTTTCCAATGTTTAATGATATTGTCCATGCGAGGAACAGAACACCAGCTCCTGCTAACAATTAAAGAGGTTTTCTAATTTAGGAGAGAATGTGATTTAAAAAAAAAGAGAGAGAGAAAATTTGCACAGGAAGTAAAGCAAATAATTCACATTGAGAACATCCATGCAGAAGAGCCTTGAGTTGAGAAGACCCTGGCTGCCTGGTGAGCACATGGAGTGAAAGCTGCTCAGGGCGGCTGACCCATCTAGGAGGCAGCATCAGAGGGGGCGGCGTCAGAGGGGACTGGCAAGTGTCTGCTGGACCTTACTGCACTGTGGCCGCCACCAGACAGTTTCATGACAGTGGCTTGTAATTGTGACCCCAGAGCTCACCATCCATAGGTCTAGATGGGCTCTCATCCATGAAATGGCCAGAATTCACTGTGCTTCTTTCTGTCTGCCGTGGGTTCACTCTGACTTGGGGGACCCCCTAGGAGTGCCCCGCATGTGCTCATGAACAGGACTGTCAGCGACAGTGGATGCTGTGCCTTCCCCAGAGGTCCTTCTCCCCGCGCGGCTCCACTTTGATGTGCTGCCCACAGTCACGCCAGGGGCACCTTGTTGCTGGCCCGCCTGTGGGAATGCTGCCACCATGCCCAGGGTGTAGCCTTTTGAAGCCCCCAAAACTGCAGTGCCTGAGCCTCCAGGACAGGGCTGTTGGCCTCATGCCCTCAGAGCATGGCAGCCTCACTGCGTCCTGGGGTGTCCTCTCCCCTCTGTCACACACTGTCACCTGCGCACCCCACAGGACCGATCTCCCAGAATCTCACAGAGTAGTGAGTGGGTGGGAGGTGAGGGATGTTTCTCTCCACCTCCCTTTCCTTCCATCCACTGCCAATAGACATCTGTGCCCCACACTTTTCCAAACCCAGCAAACTAAGAAGCGCCTGGGACAAAAATCAGAATCCCTACTACATGTTCTCAGACCAGTGGTTCTCAACCTTGGCCGCATATCGGAATCACCTAGGGAACCTTAAAAAACTCCACTTCCTAGGCCATACCTCAAACCATGAAATCAGAATCTTTGGGCATCAGCAGTTTTTAAGTCTCCCTGGGCAATTCCAACGTGCCGCCAAGGTTGAGAACCACTGCCTTAGCGGAAAGAAAGGAAGGAGGGAAGGAAGGAAGCAGGGAAGGTGGGAGGGAGGGAAGGCCAACACTGGAAGCCCTTTCCCTGTGATGGAAGGAAGCGGCCGTGAGCCCGGCCTGGTGCCATACCCCGGGACACACACCGAGAGCACCCAGTGATTCTTCTGCCAAACCTACTGGTGACTCGGGTGCTGTTGTCAGTATCTTTTCCAGCTGAGTCAACGCATCGAGAGAGCTGAAGAAGACAAGCGCGGGGCCACTCGCCGCTGGGGACTTTCCGCTTGGTACCTGGTGGCGTGCGAGGTGCCTGACGCGAGGAGGCCTCGTCAGTGGCAATGGCAGAGGCAGACGGAACCCTACACTTGACAGGATGTCGGGAGAGCGTCCAATCTAGCCCTGTGGAGATTTCTGAACTACCCGGGACTGCTGGCCATCTGCTCCAAGAACAAGTGTGACCAGGGACCGGCCCCTGTGAGCTAGGAACACAGAGTCCGTCCGTTCATTCATTTGTTCACTCACCCCCATTCGCTGAATCACAGCTGAGCGTGGCAGCGCTGTGAGTCAGGCCCTCAGGTATCACGTGCAGCACGGTGGTTCTCAAGCTTTGTTTTTAGTTGAAGAATGCTGGGTTTAGGTGAAGCCATATGGAGACATCAACACAAGAGAGCTGCTCGAGCTAAAGCAGGGAGGAGCCCTGCGCCCGGCCCACTCGCCTCCCTCCCTCCAAGGGCTTCACCAGTTTCTCCTGTTTCAAGGAGAAGCAGAGTTTGGAAACCTCTCATTTTATACATGAGGACACTGAGGCACAAAGCAGAGTGGCGGTGTCTTCCCCACAGTCAGACATGTCGCACGTAACAAACTGTGCTAGCCAGGTATGGGAGAAGACAGACCTCACAGCACAGACGAATGCCTCCGTCGCAAAGGCTGAACCAAATGCCCCGTTAAATCAGGAGACCGGCCTCTCTCAGCTTTGTTTTCCAAAGAGATCCCTTCCCAGGGTTCTTCCTCAGCATGCGGCACTCAGGTCCCCAGCAGGTGTCGTGTTCAGCGGGCATGTGCTGGTGCTCCACACTGCCAGCATCCAATCTGGTGTCCTGGGGTTTAAATATTTTAAAGCTCACACTTGGATCCCACCACCAATGTTTCCAAAGTGAAAGTAAGAGCCGAGCACGGTGGCTCAGGCCTGTGATCCCAGCACTTTGGGAGGCCAAGGCAGGCAGATCACTCGAGGTCAGGAGTTCAAGACCAGCCTGGCCAATGTGGTGAAACCCCATCGCTACTAAAAATACAAAAACTAGCCGGGTGTGATGGTGGGCACCTGTAATCCCAGCTCCTTGGGAGGCTGAGACAGGAGAATTGCTTGAACCTGGGAGGCAGAGGTTGCAGTGAGCCGAGATCACATCACTGCACTCCAGCCTGGGCGACAGAATGAGACTCCCTCTCAAAAAAATAAAAATCAAACAAAAAATAAAACGAAGTATGACTAAGAACCAGACAGTAACAGAAAATATCATTAAGAAGAGGGTCCTCAGCTACCTTTCTCATTGCTATTATTTGATACCAGATCTACCTGAAATCTTTCAGAAAGAGGGAAGAGCGTTCTTTTCCTGGGAGCTTTCTGGGTGCAGTCTTCTGTTCATACATACCTGATAGTGTAGACTGGGCACAGGGTGGCCAGGCTGGCTTCTTTTTTTTTTTATTTTTGTATTTTTAGTAGAGACAGGATTTCACCATGTTGGCCAGGCTGGTCTCAAACTCCTGACCTCGTGATCCACCCCACCTTGGCCTCCCTAAGTGTTGGGATTACAGGCGTGAGCCACTGTGTCCAGCTTTCTTTTTTTCTGAGATGGAGTTTTGCTCTTGTCACCCAGGCTGGAGTGCAGTGGCACGATCTCGGCTCACTGCAACCTCCACCTCCCAGGTTCATGCAATGCTCCTGCCTCGGCCTCCTGGGTAGCTGGGACTGCAAGCACCGGCCAGCACGCCCAGCTAATTTTTGTATTTTAGTAGAGATGGAGTTCCACCATGTTGGCCAGGCTGGTCTTGAACTCCTGACCTCAGGTGATCCACCTGCCTCGGCCTCCCAGATTGCTAGTATTACAGGTGTGAGCCACCGCACCCGGCCTATGCTGACTTCTGAGATGGACTGAAGGGAGCACAGGGCCTCGGGACACAGCCTGAGGGCTTTGAAGCCAGGCAAGCCGAGCTCCATCCCTGCCCCTTCCACTTGCTGACCGTGCTAGGTGTGGCGGGGGCAGACGTTTCTCTGACCCGCAGTGGGTGTGTAGTGGATGCTGTCCCCACTGGGAGCTGCCCTTGGCTGAAGGGAGCCATCTCGCCTGGGTTTCTCCCTCCCAGGGGGCACAAGGACCTCATCGCCTCAATGGGGTCACATCCTAGAAGGGCCACCCAAGCTTCGGCACACCAGCCTCACTTCCATTTAGCCTCCCCCTCCGCCCCCAGCCTGCCTTCATGACTCCCCGACGGTGCTGCTCTGGGAGTGTTCCCCAGTTCCCCTGCACACCCAGAGCCTGTGTTTTGAGAACCTGACCCGAAGCAGAACTCATCCACAAAACAGGGGCAATAATTCCTGCCCCTCGGCTACGGCGAGGGTTAAGCAAGCACGCTGCTCACATGAAATTTCCTCTCCAGCGCAGCGCCTGGGCTATAGTAAATGAGCCATACATACTTGTTCACTTCCTCCCTCTCTCCATTCTTTCTTCCCCCCCAAGTGTGTTTATAGATTTTATTGTGAGTGTTCTCTTTCCTCTGAGAGAGACATCTGGATCTCTGCTCATTGGCAGAGTTGAGGTGATTGACACACTCTAAACCTAATAAGTGTCACATCCCTTTCTGATGTGCAAGTGTTTATGTAGCTGTGATCACCCCTCATACCAACACACACACACACACACACACCCCACATGCGTGCACATACATACAAGTGGTATTGCAGAATCCTGCAATCCTTGTAGTTTCACAAACATCCAAAGCTTTACACCATCGCCACAGCACAGAGAACTCCCTGTGGGAAGACCTGTATACCAGGTGCTGTGAGACATCCCAGGAGGGAGAGCTTATTTTCTGATGATGGAATCAAGGAGGGCTTCAAGAGAGAGGTGACATTTGTCATAGGCTTTGAAGGCTGGATAGAAATCCAGCAGGCAGAGGGGGTAGGAGTGGTTTTCCACGCCAAGGGAACTGTGGAGTTGGGAAGACACAAAGCTCATCTAGGCGCGTCCTCCAGTCTAAATGAAGATAGAGTCTCAAGAGGAGGAGGAGAGGGAGGAGCCAAGGGTGGGAAGGTAGTTTGGGACCTGACTGGGTGGGGCCTTGAGTGCAAAGCTGAGGCAGGAAGTAATGGGATTCTACTGACAATTTCTGAGAGGTGGAGAGAGAGCTTTCAGAAGGTCAGTCATGGAGAGGACTGAATGAGAAAGATACTGAGGTCAGGCTGAGCAAGGTGGTTCACACCTGTAATCCCAGCCGCTTTGGGAGGCTGAGGTCGGTGGATCACCTGAGGTCCGGAGCTCGAGACCAGCTTGGCCAACATGGCAAAACCTCATCTCTACTAAAAACCACAAAAATGGCCAGGTGCGGTGGCTCATCCCTGTAATCCCAAAACTTTAGGAAGCCGAGGTGGGTGGATCGCCTGAGGTCAGGAGTTTGAGACCAGCCTGACCAACATGGTGAAACCCCATCTCTACTAAAAATACAAAAATTAACTGAGAGTGGTGCCATGTGTCTGTAGTCCCAGCTACTCGGGAGGCTGTGGTAGGAGGCTCGGTCGTACCTAGGAGGTGGAGGTCGTAGTGAGCCGAGATCACACCACTGCACTCCACCCTGGGAGACAGAGTGAGACTCTGTCAAAAAAGAAGGAAGGATGGAAGGAGGGAAGGAGGGAAGGAAAGAAGGAAAGAAAGAAGGAAAGAAAGATACTGCGGTCAGAAACGCAATGAGGAGGCCATGGTAACAGACGGGGCTAGCAAGGCCCGTCCCCCACAACTGGCGGGGGCACTGGTGGACCAGCAGAACAAGAGGAGTCCCAGGAGGGGAGTGTGTGTACTCACCCTTTTCCAGATCACCACTACCACGAAAACCTTCAGGAGAAGCTACACAAATACCCCCAGCTCCTCATCTGAGAATGGGTGCCGTAAGAACACCATCCCCAGAAATTGTTTGGGGAAGTGAAAGAGGAAACTGAACTCAAAATAAGGGTTCCTGACTCACTGTCTCTCAGTGACATGTGCAGGAAAATCCTCTGAGCCTGCTGCCAGCCACCTCCTCTGTCCACACCTCACTTCACAGGAATTCAGACACCAAGAGGGAGTCCCACACACGAAACACCTGGAGACGTCAGGAAGCAGACCCAGCCCTACCTTCCTACTCCTCGCCGCGAGGCCTCGGGCGCATCACCGACAGGTTTCTGGGCCTCGGTTTTCTCATCTATAAAATGATAACAATAACCATCACTACCCATTTGTGGGATTTTTATGAGATCAAATCGCCTAATAAACTCGAAAATGTTTAAAGCTCTTTGGAAGAAATGCAAGGTGTAATTGTTGAGGCTGTTATGTAATTGGGTATTACTATTGCCACTACCACTGTCAACTGACATATGTCTTTACTCTGGGGAGGTCAAAAGCTGTTCATGGTGCTCTTCTTTCATGAATAATTTCCAAACATCTCCTCTCGTTAGGGGTGGGCCCTAAACCAGAAGGCTCCACCTGTCTCAGTGAAATGGACCTTGAGTCAGATCCTACAAAGGCCAGAAGGAGGGCATGGCTGAGAGTGCCTTGGAGAGGCAGAAGGGAGCTGACTCAACACGGCTCAGCTGGGAAGGTGCGGTGTCCCGGGGAGGGAAAGGCAGGTGACTCAAGGTGCGACTTTCTGGGCACAGAGAAACTGGGATTTCTCATCCAATTCATGCAAACCCTTGGCTGTACCAACCCAGATCCCACTCACTCCTCCCCATACGAGGCCACCTTCTGGTCCCATTGCCTTGAAATCTAACAGTGTAGCCAACGTGACTCACCAGCCGTGTGGCTTGCAAACATCACTAAGCTTGTCTCATTTTCCTCATCTGTAAAATGGTTTAGTAATCTCTGAGCTGCCTGCCTTACAGGGCTGATGTGGGGAGGAGGAGCCCAGGGGCTGAGGATATACGAATGCTTGGTGACTATAAGGTGTTGTACCAAGGGAAACGGGTGTTTGAGGAAATGGTTTGTTGTTGTTGTTAAGGTTTTTTTAAAAATATATACTTTAAGTTCTGGGATACATGGGCAGAACGTGCAGGTTTGTTGCATAGGTACACACGTGCCATGGTGGTTTGCTGCATCGATCCCCCCGGCATCTACTTTAGGTATTTCTTCTAATGCTATGCCTCCCCTATCCCCCCAACCCTTGCTATCTCTCCCCTTGTCCCCCACCCCCCGACAGGCCCCTGTGTGTGATGTTCCCCCCCATGTCCGTGTGTTCTCATTGTTCAACTCCCACTTATGAGTGAGAACATGCGGTGTTTGGTTTTCTGTTCCTGTGTTAGTTTGCTGAGAATGATGGTTTCCAGTGTCATCCATGTCCCTGCAAAGGACATGATCTCATTCTTTTTATGGCCGCATAGTACTCCATGGTGTATATGTGCCACATTTTCTTTATCCAGTCTATCATTGAGGGGCATTTGGGTTGGTTCCAAGTCTTTGCTATTGTAATGGATTAAAGATTTAAACATAAGACCTAACACCATAAAAACCCTAGAAGAAAACCTGGGCAATACCATTCAGGACATAGGCATAGGCCAGGACTTCATGACTAAAACGCCGAAAGCAATGGCAACAAAAGCCAAGTAGACAAGTAGGATCTAATTAAACTAAAGAACTTCTGCACAGCAAAAGAAACAATCATTAAAGTGAACCGGCAACCAACAGAATGGGAAAACATTTTTGCAACCTAATCATCTGACAAAGGGCTAATATCCAGAATCTACAAAGAACTGAAACAAATTTACAAGAAAAGAACAAACAATCCCATCAAAAAGTGGGCAAAGGAGATGAGAGAATGTTTGAAGATGATTTCTGGCCTGGGGTTGGTGGGGGCGCGACTGGAAGCTGCTGTGGAGTGGTTAGGGGAGAAGACATCAGGAGAATCCCAGGAAGCCGGACCACCCAGTAAGCACTGTTTCTGTGCTGGCTCCTTTTGCCAAGGCTGGGCTTAAGGCCTGTTTGCGAGAGGCCTCTGTGGCCAGTCTCTGCTCTATCGCCTTCCTCCACAGCTGCCTCGGCCCATCACGTGGGTGCTTCCTGGTCACACAGAAGCTCCCGGAAGCTCGTGGAACCAGAGAGCCTGCATGTGTCCTTCTCGGGAACCCTGGGTCCTCTCCACTGGCCTGGGCCTGAGACCCTCCGCTACAAAATCACGTCCCGCTCATCATTCAAAACTGCTCCATGGCCCTGTCCTTCATGAAACATGGTGCGGTGGGAGAAGCATAAGCTCTGGGAACAGACAGACCTGGGTTTGAATCCCAGCTGAACCTGTACCACCAGCTGGGTGACCTTGGGCAATGACTTAAACTCTCTTAGTCTCAATTTCCTTACATGTCACCTGAGGTAAGTATCTCTTTCTCATGGATGAAGATGAGGATGATGCCTGGGGCAGTAATGACACACAGTAGGCGCTCAACAAATGCTTCTCTTCCCTCCTCTCATCCTTGCTCTGATAGCAGTTTCTTCTCTCTCCTCCAGCCCTTAACAGTATTTTACAGCCTCAGTAAGAGGCTGAAACACACATATGCACTGTGTGTATGTTCTTAGATACTTATCATGTGTTGGCTCTTCTTTGATTCATTTGACATTGATTAGGCATTTGCTATTTGTCTGATGCCCTGCTAGGCCCTGGGGATGACTAAGACTGAATCCTTTCCCCGAGGAGCTCACAGCAAATTAAGAGGATCATCCTGTGGCCAGGAGTTCGAGACTAGCCTGGCCAACATCGCCAAATCCTGCCTCTACCAAAAAATACAACAATTAGCTGGGCATAATGCCAGGCATTTATAGCCCCAGCTACTCAGAAGGTTGAGGCAGGGAGAACTGATTGAACCCGGGAGGTAGAGGTTGCCATGAGCTGAGATCGTGCCACTACACTTCAGCCTGGTGACAGAGCGAGATTCTGTCTCAAAAAAAAAAAAAAAAAAAAAAACCAGAAAAAGAAAAAAAGAAAAGGAAATTGAGAGGATCAAATATATGTGTTATGTGCAGATAATCTCAGGGTCTGTGGTGAGCGTTCTAGTGGGGGCATGTCTGCAAGACACTTTCTATCACAGCATATGGCGAGGCTAACAACGCTTCTTGCAGCAGTCAAAGGCTTTCAGTTCAACTCAGGGAGTGTGGATGGGGCCCTTCTTCAGGACGGAGAAGACAGCGCTTCCACCCTCAAGGAGTACAGGATCCAGCAGGGAAGTCAGACAAGAAGATGTAAGGATTACGCCGTGTGGACAGTGCCCCTGTGCCCAGGGGTTGTCATGCAAGAGGGAGCCAGCTACGTGTGAGGGGTAGGGACAACTTTCTGGAGGAGGTGGCATCTAAGACTTGGAGGACAAGTAGGAATTAGCACAAAGGAGGGACAGAAGTCCTTCCAGGTGGCAGGAGATAGCCTGGGAGGAGCAAGGCTGGGCGTGGGGCTCAGGGGACTAGAGGTGGACGCAGACAGGAAGCTCAGAGCCTCTAGAAAGATCCTCTTTTCTTCTCTTTCTGCCCCCAACACCTGGTCACATCCCTCAGCTCTAGCTCCAGAAGACCCCTTTTCCAGAGGCTTCCGCCTCGCTGACGCAAAACCTATCCTAGCTTGGGGGCCATGCAGCCCAGGCTGTTCCTGAGGGACAGAGACGCTCCGGGAGGAAAAAAGGGATGGGGAGCTGGGAGTGGGCAAGAGAGAGGAGAAGTCCCCAACCGTCCACGCAGGGACAATGACCAGCGTCCAGGGTGATCCTTGTGTTGGGTCAGTGCATGCTCATGGTGACTGCTGCTGGGTGTCAGCTGCCGGGTGCCAGCAGGGACCCTGCTTCCCTGGCTGAGGCCTCCCCACCCCAGCGCCTGCTCACCCACTCTGTGCTAAGCCTCCACACACCCCTCCTCCTGCCAAATCAGTTTCTGCTAATTAGGTCAAGGTGAAGGTCCCCTCTCTGGAGTTGGACCTTGCAGCCAGCAGGCCACGAGAGTTCTAGCACACCCCACATTTGCCGGGGGATGTGTGCGCAGTTACCACACTAACGTGCACACATGTGCACACGCTCTCCCACACGCCAGCTCACAGTACCCACGCTCACACACAGACACTCACACCACTTACCCACGCATCTGCTTAAAGACACACTTGCACGCACGCCAGCAGGGCCCAGCTCGCCTCTGCTCTGTAAGCTCCCTTAGGGGAGAAGCAGCCCTTCAGAAGGTTCTGGGCCTCCAGCCCGGCGATGTCCAGCCCCAGCCAGAGAACCCTCCTAGCTCTTGCTGAGAGGGTACCAAAGGGTTAAGAGAGAACATTTCCAGGGAGTTTGCCTCTTAATCAACACAGTTAATTCTTTTCCTTTTACAAATATAAATTCTTGGCAGTCAGTAACCAAGAAAGAAAGGGGAAAGAAAAAAAATCTTAACCCAACATTAGTCAAATCTTTGCCTCTTCCTATTTTTTTCAAGTTAAGACCCAGAGGAATTCAAAGCAATGAGAGAAATCCCAGCCCAGATGGAATGTTTTTGCTAATATACGTCTGCAAGTTATTTAAATGTATGTTTAAGTGTGTGTGTGTGTGTGTGTGAGAGAGAGAGAGAGAGAGAATATGAGAACAAGCAAGCATGGCTGAGTGGTGTGTGCCTCTGTGTGTGTGTGTGCGTGTGCACACATGTGTGTGGCTAGAGCACACAGCAGAGCAGAGGAGCCACCAGCATCCCTGCCTGAGCCCCAGCTACCCTCTGACCCTGGCTCTGCGGTCGGTCTGGATCTGGAGCAGTACAAGGCCACTGCCCAGAAGGCTGTCCTTGTCCTTCAGCCTGGGTCTCCTGGGACAATAGCCCCTGTCCCTGCCCCTCAGCCCCACGATGGCCTCAGTGACAGCTCTGCTAAGGAAAACCCACCCACCACACACATTTCTTGCCCTTGTTTTCTGCTTAGCCAGAAGGTTTGGGGCTGGAGTTTCCAGGCCTGGAGGATGGTCCTTGAGAGACCAAGCCCCCTGCACAGAGCTGCTCCCCACACCCCCCCGTCCAAGAGTGGACCCGCCTGGACTTGAAATCTGGGCTTAGACTGTGATCCTGGCTTCTTGCTGTCTCCTCTCAGACCTCTCTCAAGATCTTCAGCCCCTGTGGTATTCCTTCTCACCCCGATGGAACCCACCCCCGCCTGATGTCAGGGTCAGCCCTTACCCACGGACTCCACCTCAGCAGGGCTCTTCACCCCTGCCTCCAGAAGCACCCCCATTTGGGTTCAGGGTGCAGGGGCTTTGCAGACAAAGAGCTCCCCACCTGCCCCTAGCTCCCTCTCGTCTGCTCCCTCCCGAGTTGACTTTAATTCTTTTAATCTTGCCTCTGAAATAGCTCCTCTGGCCTCCCCATCAGCTGTGTGGGTTCCAACTTCCTGATTTCCATGGGGAGATTAAACAGCTTTCTCCATCTAAGGCAGTTTGGATGTCTGGGCCACCCCTTGGACTGGCTAGACCTCGCTCTGGCGAGGGGGCAGCTCTCGTTCTTTTGAACTCCAGCGCACCCTGAGTCCTGGGCCTTCCACATGGATCTTCCCATGCCCCCTCCCTGCCCTGGCCCTCTAGAGATCCCAGCCTTCCCATCGCTTCCCTTTCACAGGGGCCTCTCAGCATCTCCAGCCAGGCCCAGAGCCTGGAGTGTACAGCTTCCTCCCGCAGCAGCTCTTGGGAAACAGGGCAGGCGGGGAACAGGGCCTGGGACCCGAGGAGAGGATCTCCTGCCTGGTTGCCCTCCCCTGCTGCAGGCTCTCCCCAGGTTCCTCTGCTCCATCCACCACGCACGCCCTCAGAGGCCCTTTTCCGAGCCTGTGGGCATCCACTGCCTGCGCTGGCTGTCTAGGGGACAGGACTCCTCAGCTCTCAGTGTCATCTGCTCTGCTTGTCTGCAGGTGCCAGCTCAGGACCTGGTGCTCGGCTGCGCCTGGCAGGAGACAGAGCAAAGTGAAGTCAGGTTCAGGGACTCAATGGGAAAGGGGTTTGGGGAGGGACACAGAGAGGGTGTCCAAGGGAAACTAGAAATGAGGGTTTATTTATTTATTTAGAGACGGAGTTTCGTCCTTCTCGCTCAGGCTGGAGTGCAGTGGTGCCGTCTCGGCTCACTGTAACCTCCACCTCCTGCGTTCAAGCAATTCTACTGCCTCAGCCTCCCAAGTAGCTGGGATTACAGGTGCGTGCCATCATGCCTGGCCAATTTTTGTGTTTTTTAGTAGAGACGGGGTTTCATCATGTTGGCCAGGCTGGTCTCGAACTCCTGACCTTGGCCTCCCAAAATGCTGAGATTACAGGCGTGAGCCACCGCACCCAGCCTAGAAATGAGTTTTGGATGGTATGTCATTTGAGCTGGCCCTGAAATGTAGCTAGGGGATGGAGGAAGCTGAGATCTGACTTTCAACAGCAGGGGAATAGTTGCTTAGAGTGGAATCTCTGAGGCAGAAAAGGGGAAAGACCTTCTGTGGGAAGTGTCCTGGAATGCCACCTTGTCAGGGATATGGTTTCCCTCTGAAATGAGTGGGGTCCTGGGGTCTCCACACAGGGACACCAGCTTCCCAAGGCCTAAAGATGCCAGACAGATTCTTGCGTCTGTCTTAGACGGAGGGCTTCCGGGAGTCCATGAATCTCCTGACATTGCGTGCAAAGTACTGTGGATATGGCAGTATTACAGGGCTTAATCGTGTTTTCAAAGGGTCTCTCACCTCAAGAAGCTAAAAACCACTGTGCAGGAGATTAACACAGAGGTGACCCTTGAGGCTGGCCAGAGTGACCCCAAGGTCATGCCACAAGTGGGCCACTGTGGCACCAGATGACCTCTGGCTGAAATAAGCAGGGACTGGCTCAGGCTCAGGCAGTCACATGAGACACATCTCACTTCTAGATGTGGGGAGAGATTCTGGAGATGACCTTGGCTCCTGGAGATGGCACTTTTTATTTTATTTTTGAGACGGAGTTTTGCTCTTGTTGCCCAGGCTGGAGTGCAATGATGCTATTTCGGCTGACTGCAACCTCCGCCTCCCGGGTTCAAGCGATTCTCCTGCCTCAGCCTCCCGAGTAGTTGGGATTACAGGCATGTGCCGCCACGCCCAGCTAATTTTGTATTTTAAGTAGAGATGGGGTTTCTCTATGTGGGTCAGGCTGGTCTCAAACTCCCGACCTCAGGTGATCCGACCGCCTGGGCCTCCCGAAGTGCTGGAATTACAGGCGTGAGCCACTGCGCCCAGCCCCTGGAGATGGCATTTTAAAGCAGATCTCTGCCAGGCAAGATCCTGTGGCCCACGGGAAGTCCTTCACTGGGCCTGAGCTGCCTGTCAGCTTCATCTACGGGGAAACTGGCAGGTATTCGCAAGTGAGACAGCAGAGGTGGCCCACGGTGGGCCCGGGTCTTCCTGGGGTGTCGGGAGAAAGTGTGCAGAAGGGGCTGGGTCTATAACTCACAATGTGTATGAAGGTCATCTGTCTCCGAGGGAAAAACAGCGGCCACTCTCCAAGGAGCTTTGAGTGTGCCCAGCGCTGATGTGGGCAGCGCTGGGGATCAGAGACAGGGTGTGGAGGTCATTAACACCAGGGGGCCATGCCAAGGAAAGCAGAGCTGCGTAGCGAAAGGCCCCAGCCCACCTCCACACTAGCCTTTCGGCGCCACAGTTCCCTCTCCTGGGGAAGGAGGGAGTTGGGCTGCAGGGTTTCTGAGGGCCTCTTCGGCGCTGCCATCCTAGGTTTCAAGAAATGTCCCTTCTGGCTGTGTGCGGTGGCTCACACCTGTAATCCCAGCACTTTAGGAGGCCAAAGCGGGCGGATCACCTGAGGTCAGGAGTTCGAGACCAGCCTGGCCAACACGGTGAAACCCCGTCTTTACTAAAAATATGAAAACCTAGCCGGGTGTGGTGGCAGGCGTCTGTAATCCCAGCTACTGGGGAGGCTGAGGCAGAATTACTTGAACCCGAGAGGTGGCGGTTGCAGTGAGCTGAGATTGCACCACTGCACTACAGCCTGGGCGACAGAGCAAAACCCTGTCTCAAACAAAAAAGGAAAGAAAAAAAAGGAAAAGAAATGTCCCTCCTGTCCCCTCCTTGGGCACCTGTTTGGGGGGTGGGGAGAGTGAGGATTATCCAAAAGCCACAGAAGCTTTCCCAGCCCTCTCTCCACTGCACTTCAGGACCACCCACCCAGGACCTACCCTGGGCTCCCTCCTCCCAGAAACTCAGTTTCCCTGCAAAGGAGGCTGGGGAGCCGGAAGGACGTTCTGCTTCTCTTTTGGTTTGCTTGTTTGCTTGCTCTTCCGCTCACACTGTGCACGTGCAGGGGACTAGCTGGTCCTCTGGGTCTCGTAGGAGGAAGAGTGGCATCCTAGCACCAACGAGCGTTGGCTGCTGAGCCAGCCAGGGCAGGGGTGCACTCTCCTCCGGGCCTGCAGAGGCAGAGCCATCTTCACTGTTCTGGGACAGACACACTGCAGTCCTAGGTAGCCCCCTAAGCTCGCTTTCTAGAGCCTGATGGCTGCAGAATGTTTTCTCCTGGCCAGTGCGTGCCCGTGTAGTTTATATACATGTGCGTATGCCTACAGATATGTGTGCGTATAAATATAGACAGATTTAAATCAAGGGTTTAGGAGGTGGGCGGCAGCGCTGACGGCAGCCAAGCCACTGCCAGTTCCTCCAAGAGGGCAGCTCGGGTGTCTCCCTGCACTCTCTCCCGTCACTTCCGCGTGTGGCTCCTGGTCCCCACTCACAAGCGTCAGGCTGTCATCATCACCAGCTCCTCCCTCGCTTCCCCCACATGCAGGCTGTTGCCGTCTGCTCACGCATTCCTCTGCAGCAACTCCGAATCTGTTTCTTTCTGGGTCTCACCCCCTCCCTCGCAGCCCCCTCACGGTGTCCCTTTGCCTCTTGCTCTCTGTTCCCTTGGTTTTTCACTGACTCTGAGCTCGTCCACCTCCCGGCCCCGCTCCTCTGTGCGTGTCCTGTGGACACCCCGATCTCCCGGCCCCCTGGATCCCGTCCTCCTCCGCCTCACTCTGCCTCTCTGTTTTGTTGTGTGTTTGTCTCTCTGTGTTCATTTCTGTGTCTCTCTTATCAAGGAACGCAGGCGCTCTCGTTGGGGAGGGGGCATTTCTAACCTCTTTTTTTCGAGCCTCACTGTCAAGTGCACGTTTCCCTGGGCCTGGGGGCCAAGTTGGGCAGCACATGGAGAAGACCGGCCCGAGGCTCCCCGTCCCCAGCTGTGAGAACCTGCGGGCCTGGGGAAGAGCAGCGGGGCCAGGGACCAGCGATGCAGCCCTCCCTGTGATGGAAACGAGACGCAGGCCTGGCTCATTTGCATGCCAGGTCTCTTTTACATAAATCTGCAAGTCAAGCTGGAGGCTCTGGAGCCAGGTAATGCAAAGTGATGCAAAATAAATTAATCAGCGTGCACTGCTGCAGGTGTAAGCCAGCCCTTTCTTCCAGCTGCCAAGAAAGCCGGATGAGCTAGCGTGCTTACAAGGTTGGGGGTGGACGGTGGGGCGGGCCAGGGTGCTGACCCTGAGCTGTTCCACCTGCCAGCGCCACTCCAGAGCGGCTCTAAGAGAATGTAGGGGCCCCGATGGCTGACCAGGGCCACGAAGCCTGCCAGCCTGAAAAGCGGGGGACTGAGGCTCACCTCCTCCCGTGGGGAAACTGAGGTGCAGGAAGTGGGGAGGAGCTTTTCCACTGTTACCCAGCTGCCTATGGCTGTGCCAGATCAGAAGCCTACACGTTGGGTGTCAGCAAAGTAACCTTTCTGCTCCTTACCGCTGGCTGGAAGCATGTGAATTTCACCACTTCATCTGAGCATCTCCAGGGACTTTGAGGGATCAGGGATGAGACTCTTCCCTTTTCCTCCAGCCCAGCCTTCTGGGAGCACTGCCCTGACTCTAACCACCTTGGATGCCCTCCAGCCCTTCCTGACCCACGCTCGGGGCTCTGCTTTCCCTTTAGGAAAAGGCCGAGTGTGAAGGAGTCACTCGCAGGTTTTCCAGCCTCTGGAAAGTGTGACTTCCGGGCTTCTCTTGGATAGGAAACGGCTCATGAAGGTCCAGAGCTTCCTCCGCATGACAGGAGGATGGTGAGGTCACAAGGACCAGAGCCTGTCCCAGACCCAGCTTGATTCCTCCCATGTCAGGCAAGGATGCGGCAGCCCGTAGAGCCCAAACACTCCCAAAGGCCTCACGCTTCTCCAGATGCAACCTGCAGCACATGGCCTGTGTGCTGTGACTGCTCTCACACCCCTCTGCTGCAGCAAGCTGACCAACAGGGCCTCCCCCTGCCACTGGAGAGTGTGGGCTGACTGTGTGCCGATGGCCATCTCAGGAGGCAGAGCAGCCCATGGTCACAGGCAGGTGCTTTGGAAGGAGCCACACCTGTCCCGGTGCTACGACTCACCAGCTGTGTGACCTAGGGTAAGATGCCTGGCCTCTCTGAGCCTAGTTTTCTCATCTGTTAAATACGGAAGGTAATCTACCTCAAAGAGTTCTTTTTTTTGAGACAGAGTCTTGCTCTGTCGCCCAGGCTGGAGTGCAATGGCACGATCTCAGCTCACTGCAACCTCCGCCTCCCGGGTTCAAGCCATTCTCCCACCTCAGCCTCCAGAGTAGCTGGGATTATAGACACACGCCATCACACCTGGCTAATTTTTGTATTTTTGTAGAGATGGGGTTTCACCATGTCGGCGGGGCTGGTTTTGAATTCTTGACCTCAGGTGATCCGCATGCCTTCGCCTCCCAAAGCACTGGGATGCCAGGCCTCAGGCACTGCGCCCAGCCTCCTCCTAGGGTTCTTACGGGGCTTAAACAAGACAAAGCATGTCCCACATCCCACACCGTGCCTGGCACCATATAAGCATCTATAAATGGTAGCTATTGTCCTCGCCCCTGCAAATGCAGGTATCACGACCAGGCCAGTGTAGGGCAGAGAAGCGAGTGGGAAGAGAGCTAAGCGGACCTGGAGTCTCTCTCCCACCACCTTCTCCCACCGTTCCCCGCCGCTTCTCCACACTTGCACCGGAGGAAACATTGTGAAACACAAACATTCTCGGCGGCTTCCCAGCCGGGACTCCTTGCTGGCTCCCTGTTGTGCTCAGGATAAAGCCCAAGCTCCTTGACACACCTCACAAGGCTTTTCGGGATCTAGCTTCTGCTTATCTCTGGAGCCCCATCTCTTATCTCGTTGCGCCCCAGGCTTCCATCACAGTCGGCCTGCTCGTGTTTGCACTCACCTCCCCACATGGGCCGCCTCCTGACCCCAGCTGCTCATCGCCTCTCCTCTCAGTACAGAAGCTGCTTCCCCCACATCCTCCACAGCACTTCCATTCCCGTTGCTAAGGGTTCAAAGAGAAGTGCTTACGGGTTCTCAGTCCCGGGAAACTGTGCCTGAGAGGTCAGAGCAGGAAGGACCCCTAAGATCAGCTAGTTCAACCTCTCCTTTGGCAGAGGAGAAAGCCCAGGCCCCCAGGAAGGGGGTTTCCTCCAGGTTCCACCCAACTCTCTCCACAGTTAGCACAAGAGGAAAGCCAATCAGTGACACCTCCTAGACACCACAGGCCTCTCACCCAAATACATTTGCATTTAATCTCCTCTCCCAGGGAGAATCGATACAGAGAATTGGGGGCCCAGAGGAATCAACTGCAAGCCCCAGGAACTGACTGCAGGTTTGCACGTGATTGGGAGCAGGGCTATCTCACAGGCTGGAGTGCAGTGGCACCATCTCAGCTCGCCGGAGCCTCCGCCTCCCGGGTTCAAGCCATTCTCTTGCCTCAGCCTCTCCGGTAGCTGCGACTACAGGCATGCACCACCACGCCTGGCTAATTCTTGTATTTTTGGTAGAGACAGGGTTTCACCATGTTGGCCAGGATGGTCTCGAACTCCTAACCTCAGGTGATCCACCCACCTCGGCTTCCCAAAGTGCTTGGATTACAGGCATGAGCCACCATGCCTGGCCGAGAGGGTTGCTCTTTTTATCTCTTCATGAGATACTGTCCTGACTCCTCTGCCAAGAGAGCTGGACCTGTGACCCTGGGACTGAGGCAATGCAGGGGCCTTCTGAGGAGCTGCTGACTTACAGGACAGTCAAGTGGGATCCAGTCCAGGCCACCACTGGCCTGTGGAAAGCACATGGGCCTGGGATCAGAAGACTTGTGTTCAAGTCCCACTTCACAGCTGAGCGAATGCGCAAGTCACTTAACCTCCCTGGACCTCGGTGTCCTCCACCATAAAATGGAAGTAAAGATGCTCTCTCCTCACAGGCTGAAATGACGTCATGTGGTAGAGGAGAGAGTGTCCCCTAAACAGTGCCACTTTCAAGCAAGCATTCTCCTTACGAGACAGGGCGAGCCCAGGGAGTTTCTGATCGGGAACCAGCCCCCTCTGCTCTTGCCCACACTCCGTGCCTAATCTGTAATGGACCAAGAGGTGCTGGGCTTATAAATATTTGTTCCTTATGGCCAGACTTTCATGAGTTTTATCAGCCGAGCTGATAAGATAATCCTGGCCTGTTGGGTGAGCTCTGGCACCTGGTGTGCTGCCTTGCAGGTGACCTCTCAGACCTAACTTTTTAATACCTCCAAGTCAATACAGAAGCTCTCAACTTACAGGCTGGAGACGGGGGGCATCTGAGGCAGCCTCCGAAATTAATTCTCTTTGTTTCTGGATCTGATGTCTAGAGCTGACCGGAGACTCCGAGTCAACACCTTTCATGCCAGATGGTGACTGGGTCTCCACTGGCTCCACTGAGCTCAGAACCAAAATGGGTTTGAAAAGACTTGAAGTGAGCACCCTTCTCCTTTAATTAAGCTCGAAATCTCCGTATCTATTTCAGCCTTTGAAAGGTGAAACCCAGGAAGGCCGGTTCCCCGGGCAGAGAGAAGAGGTGTGCAGAATGAATACTCCATCTCGACTTTTCCTGTGTAATCTAATAAGCTGCCGAAGCTTATCGGGGACCCTGGCTGCATTTAGCCACGGGGCCAGCTGGGATCACACGACTGCCTCACCTTCCCAGTTGACAAAGCTCACATTAGAGCAGCTGACCAGCTGGGAGGGCCACAAGGTGGTGCCAGGAGAGCCAGGATTAAGATGAAAAGCTGGGACTCGTCTCACCTTGCTGAGTAGCACGTTACCATTTGGTAACATGTCCTTTCTCTCTCAGACATTTTAGCTGGATCCTCCCAGAGTCACCCTCGCTCACCCCCTATGCAGCCTAAACTGTACCTGCTCTCCTGGGTGCTGAGTTTGGGGCCTCAGATTGGCCCCCACTGCCTTCCACTTCTTCCAGATTCACTTTTTCTTTTTCTTTTCTTTTTTTTTTTTTTTGAGATGGAGTCTCACTCTGTCACCAGACTGGTGTGCAGTGGCGCCATCTCAGCTCACTGCAACCTCCACCTCCCGGGTTCAAGCCATTCTTCTGCCTCAGCCTCCCAAGTAGCTAGGACTACAGGTGAGCATCGCCATGCCCAGCTAATTTTTTTTGTATTTTTAGTAGAGACAGGGTTTCACCATGTTGGCCAGGATGGTCTCAATCTCTTGACCTCGGGATCCGCCCACCTCGGCCTCCCAAAGTGCTGGGATTACAGGCGTGAGCTGCTGCACCCAGCCCAGATTCACTTTTTCTAGAACTATTCTGGGACTGCCCCAGCTCTGGCCCTCCAAGAGGACAGGCACCGCTTGAACTAGAGCATTCCTGACCGCCAGCAGCCTCTCCCCAGCTTCAGCCCCTCCTCTGCATCAGAAGCTGGGCCCAGGCTTCTTTCTGGAGCTGCAGGCTGTGAAGGAGTCTTTTCCCAAGAAAATCAGAGGATCCTTGCAAGGGAATCCTTGGAACCAGTGTGGGAAATACTCCCCTGGGCGTTCACCTCTTTCGGAATATCCACTGTGCTTCAGATTCCCTCCAGAAGACACACCCGGTCAGGGGAGGGGAGGAAATATCAAACTAGAATTTCCCCCATAACAACAGAATTCTAGAGCTAGGAGAGATTTCAGACGTCAACTAATCCAATCCTGCTTTTTTTTTTTCTTGAGACAGAGTTTCGCTCTTGTTGCCCAGGCAGGAGTGTAGCAGCACAATCTCGGCTCACTGCAACCTCTGCCTCCCAGGTTCAGGCCATTCTCCTGCCTCAGCCTCCCGTGTAGCTGAGACTACAGGCACTCACCACCACGCCCAGGTAATTATATATTTTTAGTAGAGATGGGGGTTTCTCCATGTTGGTCAGGCAGGTTTTGAACTCCCGACCTGGGGTGATCCGCCCGCCTTGGCCTCCCAAAGTGCTGGGATTACAGGAGTGAGTCACCACACCCAGCCCAATCCCGCTTTTTAACAGATGGATATACCAAAGTTCAAGAGGGGAAAATGGTCTAACGAGTTCTAATAACTAAGGCAGGACTGTGGGGCTTTAGCTCAGGATATGAAGAAAACACCAGAGAAGAATGAGAGAAGGAGAAAGAGATGCAGAACCCGTCTGCTACAGAGTTGGCCACATGCCCAGATCACAGAGAAGGTGGGACGTCTGGGTCCTCTGCAACATGCCCCCTGCTCTAGGGCGCCCTCTGTGGTCTTGTTAGAGTGTCCATCCCTTTAAACACCCGAGCAGGTGTCATCAGTGTGTTTCTGCCAGTGAGGGGTGACGCAACTCACAAGGGTGGTTGAAGGCAAGGACAGTGACGTCCAACACACCAGGCTCAAATCTTGGCTCCACTGCTTGGTTGTCTGTGAGACTCAACCATGTTACTGAATACTCAGTTTCACCATTTATAGAATGGGAATAACAGTAATCACCTCCTACGGTCCATAAAGGCAATCATGTGTGTAACATGCCTGACATACATTACACCTGAGCATAAACTCCATGAAGGCAGATTCTTTATTTCCTGCCATTTCCCCAGCGTCTAGATCATGCCGTATATATAGAATGAATGGACGCAGCACATGGTTCTTTCATCGATTACTTTCCTTAATGATTACTGTTATCGTTATCATTATGATTAAGCAGAATTTCGCTTTCTCTTTCTTTTTCTTTTTTCTTTCTTTCCTTCCTTCCTTCTCTTTCATTTTCCTTTTCTTTCTCTCTCCTTCCTTCTTTCTTTCCCTCTCTTTTTCTTCCTTTCCTTTTGCTCTTCTTTTTCTTTATTCCTTTTTCTCTATTTAATTTTTTTGAGACAGGGTCTCTCTCTGTTGCCCAGGCTGGCGTGTAGTGGGGTGATCACGCAGCTCACTGCAGCCTCCATCTCCTGGAGTCAAGCAATCCTCCTGCCTCAGCCTCCCAAATAGTAGGGATCACAAGCACATGCTACCACGTCCGGCTAATTGTTTAATTTTTTTGTAGAGACAGGGATCTCATTTTGTTGCCCAGGCTGGTCTTAAGCTCCTGGACTCAAGCCATCCTCCCACCTCAGCCTCCCAAAGTGGTGGGACTACAGGCATGAGCCACTGCTCCTGGCCCGAGAG
>PVKP010027049.1:0-31741 GCA_004027715.1 Plecturocebus donacophilus | reverse complement strand
CTCCCTCTTTCTCTTCCTCTTTCTTTCTCTCTTTCATTCTTTTTTTATTCTTTCTTTTGCTGTTTCTTTCTTTCTCCTTTTCTCTTTTTCTAAAATCTCTTCCTTTCTTTCTCTTTCATTCTTTTTTCTTTCTTTTGCTGTTTCTTTCTTTCTCCTTTTCTCTCTTTTTCTAAAATCTCTTCCTTTCTTTTTCTTTTTTCTTTCTTTTGCTGTTTTTTTCTCCTTTTTTCTCTTTTTCTAAAAAAAAAAAAAAAAAAAAAAAAAAAATTAAAGATATAGTATACTCTAGAGGAAAGTCACTATATGCAGTCCACATTTAAGGAATGGGAAGTTACCTTCTACTTCCTTTAGAGAGGAGTATTTACATAAATTATCTGGATTCCAAGATGGAAGATTTGCCTCTTTCCCACAATTTTAATTTATTCAGTAATTCATTTATTTATTTCTGTATGAATTCATAGATATTTACTTTAGACTTTATATCATTCTCTGGTACTACTTTAGTTATTTTATTGATCAAATTGTGCCAGGTTTGGCTACTTAGAGCTTTTTCATTTGACTTCTGTATCCCTTTGATATAACTCCATCAATGTTATTTTGTTTTTGAACACACTCATATTTTCTGGCACTATTAGAAACTTCATGCTCATCTTTTGTATTTCCTACTGCAATCCCAGTATCAGCCATTTCTCAAAGAAGTCCTGGATCCTTTGAAGAGAGAATGAAACCAAGACCTAGGCACTAGCTTTCTTGTTACTACTAGAATGCTATTATCTTTTAGGCACACTGCTGACAGAGCAAAGTACTATTTATGTGTATACTAACCTATTTATATACACACATGTATAAATAAGTCTCTATTTTACCATCTATCTATATATTTAAACATGTTTATTTTTTGATGCATCCAACTCTAATGCATTACCATATGGATTATTTCAGCCTGTTCTTTCTTTTCCATAACCTTCCGGTACAAAAGTATAACCTGATTCCCACCATCTGCTACACATTTCTGTAATTGTTCAATTTTTTGTTTGTTTGCTCGATTGTTTGTAGAAAGTGATTTATTTAGAGAGGAAAAAAAGGAGAAGGGGAGAGAAACAGCTAACTCTCACACTGAGTGAGAGAATCCAGAAAGATGGAATCCAGGAGAGAAAAGCAGCTTCTACACTGAGTGGAAGGGAATAGAGAGAGAGATGGAGTTTAGGAAGGGAAGACAGGTTTCCACAAGAGAGTGTGGAAGGGTCTCCAGAAGGAAAATCCAGGAGAGAGAAAGATGGCTTCCACGAAGGGAATGTTTGTGGAAGGGGATCCAAAATGAGAGTCTTGTAATTGTTCAGTTTTAATATACATGTATAGCAGTATCAGAATTGTTGACTAACACCCTGATATGGTTTGGATCTGTGTTCCTGCCAAATCTCATGTTAAGTTGTAATCCCCAATGTTGGAGGTGAGCCTGGTGGGAGGTGATTGCATCATGGGGGCGAATTTCTTGTGAATGGTTTCACACCATCCCCCTTGGTATCGTCTTGGTGATAGTGAGTTCTCATGACATCTGGTTGTATAAAAGTTTGTAGCACCTTCCCCTTCTCTCTCTTAATCCTGCTCCCACCATGTAGGATGCCTCAAACCCTCTTCACATTCTGCTTATGACTGTAAGTTTTCTGAAGCTTCCCCAGAAGCTGATATTGCTATGCTTCTTGTACAACCTGTGAAACCATGGGCCAACTAAACCTCTTTTCCTTATAAATTACTGAGTCTCGGGTATTTATTTATAGCAATGTGAGAACAAAGTAGTACAGAATATTGGTACCAAAAGTGGCATATTACTACAAAGGTGCCTAAAAATGTGGAAGCCACTTTAGAACTGGGTAACAGGCACAGGTTATAAGAGTGTGTAGAGCTCAGAAGATAGGAAGATGAGGGAAAATGTGGAACTTCCTAGAGACTTGCTGAATGGCTTTGAACAAAATGCTGATAGTGATAGGGACAATAAAGTCCAGGCTGAGGTGGTCTCAGATGAAGATGGGAAACTTATTGGGAACTGGAGCAAAGGTAACGGTTGTTATGGTTAAGCACAGAACGTGTAGGCATTTTTCCCTTACCTTAGGGATTTGTGGAACTTGTGAACGATGATTTAGAGTATCTGATGGAAGAAATTTCTTAGTAGCAAAGTGGTCAAGATGTTCTCTGGCTGCTTCTGTCAGCCTATGTTCATATGCATGAACAAAGAAATGACCTGAACCTGAAACTTACATTTAAAAGGGAAGCAGAATGTAAGTTGAAAATTTTCATCTTGGATGTGCGGTAGAAAAGAAAAACCCATTTTCAGAGGAGCATTTCAGGCAGGCTTCAGAAATTTGCATAAGTAAAATGGAGCCAAGCACTAATAGGCAAGACAATTAAAGAAAAAAAAAAAGGCCTGCAAGGTATTTCAGAGATCTTCACAGAAGCCTCTCCCATCACAAGCCCAAGAGTCTAGGAGAAAAGAATGGTTTTGCAGACCAGTCTCAGGGCCCTGCTGCCCTGCACAGTCTCAGGACACTGTTGCTTTCACCCTAGCCACTCCAGCTCCAGCTGTAGCATCAGACTGCCCTGGATGTGAAACATGGGTTCAAAGGAGATAATTTTGGAACTTTAAAATGTAATGACTGCCCTGCTGGGTTTTGGACTTGCATGGGGCCAGGAGTCCCTTTGTTTTTGTCTGATTTGTCATTTTTTGAATGGAAATATTTACCCAGTGCCTATACTCCCATTGTATCTTGGAAGTAACTAACATTTTTTTGATTATACAAGCTCATAGGTGGAAGGGACTACTAACCTGTCTTAGATGAGAACTTAGATGTTGGAATTTTAAGTTACTTCTGGAATGAGTTAAGACTTTGGGGGACTGTTGGGAAGCCATGATTTTAGTTTGCAATCTGAGAAGGAAATGAGATTTGGAGGGAAAAAGAACAATATGGTTTGAATCAGTGTCCCTACCAAACGTTATACTGAATTATAATACCCATTATTGGAGGTGGGACTGGTGGGAGATAATTAGATCAAGATAATGGGGGCAGATTTTCAAGAATGGTTTAGCACCATCCCCCTCAGTAATGTCTTACTGATAGTGAGCGAGTTATCCTGATGTCTGGCTGTTTAAAAGTGTGTAGCACCCTTGACCCCTTGCTCCTGCTCCCACCATGAGATGCTTTGCTTCCCGGTTGCCTTCCACCATAGTTGTAAGTTCCCTGAGGCCTCCCCGGAAGCTGACTTTGCTATGCTTCCTGTACAGCCTGCAGAACGATGAGTTAACTAAACTATATGTATATATTATCCAGTCACAGATATTTATTTTTAGCAATGTGAGAACAGACTAATACACACTCTTATGAATATTAACATTGGTAACAAGAGTACAGTACTTATGGGCAAGTCCTTTTTCTTATTTATCTTTGCATTCTCTCATCATTTTTTAAGTAACTTAGGTCAGTACCTTATTCCTCTACTCTCTTCAGTGAGGCTGTTTCAGACATTAATAATTCAGTTAGATTTTCTTGTTACAGTCTGCATTTTTTTCCAGGATCTTCTGAGATGTTCTTAATTATTTTTATATATGCACACATTTAAAGTTTACTCTATATAATGTAAGGTTCTATGGGTTTAACAAAGACATAATAGCATGTGTCCACTATTATAGTATCACACTAATTAATTTCATTGCTCTAAAAAGTCTCTTATTTTCACATTTGCCTTCTCTATCTTCCTCACAAAACCCCTGGCAACCATAAACCTTTTTACTGTCTTTGTAGTTTTCCTTTTTAAAAGTGTCATGTAATTGGAATTTTAAAGTATACAGTACTTTCAGACTGACTTTTTTATACGACACGATCCTTTTAAGATCTATCCATGCCTCCTGGTTGCCTTACAGTTAATTTATTTTACTTTTTGCCAAATAATACTTCAACCTATAGATGCATTATAGTCTGTTTATGCACTATGCATTGATATATTGAACAAAATTTTGTCTGTTTCTTATTTTCGGCAATTATATATGAAGCGTCTATAAACACATTTTCGCATGTTTTTGTATGGACATAAATTTTCAACTCAGTTGGGTAAATAAGAACGCAATTGCTAGATCATGTGGTATGATTATCTTTAGACTAGTAAGAAACTGCCACACTGTCTTCCAAACTAGCTGAACCATTTTGCACTCCCACCAGCAATAATTAAGAGTTCCCATTGCTCCATATTTGTTTTAGTTCCTTTGTGGAGCTATAACAAAGTATCTGTGACTGGGTAAGTAATATATAAATAATAATCTATTACTTCATATTTCTGAAGGCTAAGTCCAAAATCAAGGCACTGGCAGGTTAGGTGTCTGGTAAGGGCCCTGATCTCTCATATGATATAGTACCTTGAACACTGTGTCCTCATAAGGCAGAAGGTATGACAGGGCAAAAAAAGGGGCCTCTCTCTAACTAAAGACCATTTTAAAGGACACTAATTTCATCTATGAGGGCAGATCTCCCATGGCCTAATAATCTCCTAAAGGCCCCACCTCTTGATACTGTTACACTGGAAATTCAGTTTCAACATGAATCTTGAGGGATACAAACTTTTAGACCATAGCAGCATCCTTGCTCCCATTTTGTATAGTCAGTTTTATAATTTTAGCTATTTTAATAAGTATATCGTGGTATCTCATTTTTTTAACTTGCAATTACCTAATTACACAGGACTTGAACATCTTTTCATATACTTACTGTCTTCTTTCATGGCATGTTTGCACAGTCTTTTGCCCATTTACTAACTGAGTTGTTTATTTCTTGTTGTTGAGTTATAAGCATTCTTTGTATATTTTGGGCACATGTCCTTTATCAGATATGTTTTTCACAAATACTGTTTTTCCAGTATTTAACTTCTTTTTTTCAATGTCTGAACAGCATAAATTATTCAGCAGAAATTTTAAATTTTATTAAAGTCCAATTTATTAATTTTTATTTCATGAATTCTGCTTTTGGTGATATATCTAAAAAATCTTCTAAAACCAAATGCCATCTATATTTTTTCTTTTCTTTATTAGTTTTATAGTTTTACATTTTACCTTCAAGTCTCATTCATTTTGAGTTAATTATTGTGAAAGGCATAAAGACTGTGTCTAGATTTTCTTTCTTACATAATGTACATCCAATTATTCTAGGACCATTTGTTGAAAGATATACTCCATTACATTGCCTTCTGTTGATTGTTCTGATTTTTTGACAAAGACCAGTTAAATATATTTCTGTGGGTGTATTTTTGAATTTTCTATTATGTTCCATTAATCTATATGTCTATTCTCTTACTAATGAAATGATATATTGATTTACAGTATCTTTACACCGTGCTTGAAGTTAGGTAGGTCATACCTGCAATTTTTTTCTTTTCCTTCAGTATTTTGTCAGCTATTAAGAGTCCTGGCTGGGCCTGGCGGTTTAAACCTCTAATCTCAACGTTTTGTGAGTCTGAGCCGGCTGGATCACCTGAGGTCAGGAGTTCGATACCAACCTTGCCAACATAGTGAAACCTTGTCACTATTAAAAATACAAAAATTAGCCAGGTGCGGCTGCACATGCCTGTAGTCCCAGCTACTCAGGAGGCTGAGGCAGGAAAGTTGCTGGAAACTGGGAGGCGGAGTTTCAGTGAGCTGTGATCGTGCCACAGCACTTCCAGGTGACAAAGCGAGACTCCATCTCCAAAAAAAAAAGAAAGTCCTTTGCCTTTGCCATTTCATATAAACTTTAATATTAATTTTTCAGTAACCACAAAATACCTTCCAGAAATTTTATTTTACATATATTAATTTGGGAAAAATTAACATCTTAACAATGTTGAGTTTTCTAATTCATAAATATAGAATACGTCTTCATTTATACCTGCGATTTCTTTCATTAGTGTTTTGTAGTTTTCTGTGTACAAGTACTATATATACTTTATTAAATATAACAAATGTTTTTTGCATTGCTTTTTAGTTATAAAGCAAATTACAGTTTTTAACTTTTTAAACTTATTTTTAACCTAAGTGTTCATTTCTGATAAAAATAATTAACAGTTTTTTCTTTTGCTTTTCAAATTTTATTTTAGATTCAGGTGGGACACAAACAGCTTGTTATCTGGGTATATTATGTAATGCTGAGAGGTTTGCAGTAAGACAGATCCTATCACCCAGGCTTGAGAAGAATACCCAACAGTTTTTCAAACATTGTCCCTTGCAATAGTTCCCAGTACCTACTGTTGCCATCTTAATGCTCATTATTACCCAATGTTTAGCCCCACTTCTATCTGAGAACATGCAGTTTTTGATTTTCTGTTCCTGTGCTGATTTGCTTAGGATAATGGCCTCCAGCTGCATCCATGTGCTGTGGAGGATATACTTTTGTCGATTTTTATGGCTTCATTGTATTCCATGGTGTATATGTACCATACTTTCTTTATCCAATCCACTGTTAAAGGACACCTAAGTCAATTGCATGCCTTCGCTATTGTGAATAATGCTATGATTAACATACGGTTGCATGTGTCTTTTTGATAGAATTATTTGTTTTCCTTTGGATATATATCCACTAATGGGATTGCTGGGTCATATTGTAGCAAGTTCTTTGACTAATCTCCAAACTGCTCTCCAAAGAGTCTGAATTAATATACATTCTCACAGATGGTGTATGTGATGGTTAATATTAGGTATCAACGTGACTAGATTGAAGAATTCCTAGATAGCTGGTAAGGCATTGCCTGTGGTGGTGTTGCCAGAGGAGATTGACATTTGAGTAAGTGGACTGGGAGAGGAAGACCCACCCAAAACGTGGTGGTCTCCATCCAATCAGCTGCCAGCAGGACTAGAAAAAAGCAGGCAGAAGAAAGTGGACTATAAACAGGCTTTCTGTGTTTTCTGGCTTCCATCTTTCTACTGTGCTGGATGCTTACTTGTGTTCTTCCTGCCCTTGGACATCAGATTCCAAGTTCTTCAGCCTTTGGACTCTTGGACTTACACCAATGGTTTGCTGGGGGCTTTTGGGCCTTCAAACACAAACTAAAGGCTGCACCGTCAACTTGCTTTTGAGGCTTTTGGTCTTGGACTGAGCCACTACTGGCTGCTTCTGCAGATTGCAGATGGCCTTTCTGGGACTTCATCTTGTACTTATGTGAAAAAATTCTCCCGAATAAACTCTTTTTCATATATACATATATCCTATTAGTTCCGTCCCTCTAGAGAACCCTAACAAATACAGTGTGTAAGCATTCCCTTTTCTCAGCAACCTCACCAACATCTATTTTTTTTTGACTTTTTAATAAAAGACATTCCGACTGGTTTTTAAAAGTACCTTATTGTGGTTTTGATTTGTATTTCTCTGATGTTTAGTGATGTTGAGCATTTATTCTTATGTGTGTTGGACACTTGTGTGTCTTCTTTTAAGAGGTTCTCTTTACGTCTTTTGTCCATTTTTTAATGGGGTCATTTATTCTTTACCTGTTCAGTTGTTCAATTTACCTATAGACTTTGGATACTAGACCTTTGTCAGATGCATAGTTTGTAAATATTTTCTCCCATTCTGTAGATTGTCTCGTTACTCTGATTATAGTTTGTTTTGCTGTGCATAAGCCCTTTAATTAGGTCCCACTTGTCCATTTTTTGGTTTTGTTGCATTTGCTTTTGAGGACTTAGTCATAAATTCTTTCCCAAAGCTAATATACAGAGTGGTGTTTCCTATGTTTTGGTTTCGGATCCTTATACTTTGAGGAATTACATTTAAATCTTTCATGCATCTTGAGTTTATTTTTGTTTATGATTTATTTATTTATTTATTTATTTGTTCATTTATCGAATAGGGAGTCCTTTCCTCATTGATTATTTTTATTGACTATTGAAGATTAGATGGATGTAGGTATGCAGCTTTATTACTGGGTTATATATTATCTTCCATTATTATAGGTGTCTAATTTTTTATACCAGATCCATGGTATTTTGGCTACTGTAGACTTATAGCATAATTTGAAGTTGGGTAATGTGATGCCTCTGGCTTGGTCTTTTTCCACATGAACACTTTGGTCCTCTGGGCTGTTTTTTGTTTCTCTGTGAATTTTAGAATAATTTTTAACAATTCTGTGAAAAAAAAAATTACATTGGCAGTTTGATAGGAATAGTGTTGAATCTGTAGTTCCTCTGAACAGTATGAACATTTTAATGGCATTAATTCTTCCAATCCAGGAGCGTAGAATGCTTTTCCATTTGTTTATGTCACTTATGATTTCTTTTTGTTTTTTATAAATAAATATTTTAAAATTTATTTTTATTGTGCCTTAGGTTCTGATTTCTTTTAGCAGTGTTTTATTATTATTATTATTGTGTGTGTGTGTGTGTGTGTGTGTGTGTGTGTGTGTGTGTGTGTGTAGATCTTTAATCTTATTGGTTAGATGTATTCCTAGGCATCAAATTTTGCATATTAACAGTATATTTTGTGACAATGTAATAATTACTTATACATTCTTAGGCGTTATTGTCAATTACTTGTGATTAGTAGATTTTATTTTTTAAAAAATATTGTTAACTTATCTCTTTGTTCTTTTTCTTGGCTAACCTTGCTAGAGGTTAAAAGATTGTATTCATCTTTTCAAAAACCAAATTTGGTCCTTTTTTTCTGTATTATTTTTGCTTTTAATTTTATTAATTTATAGACTTCATTTAAGTCATTTATTATTTTACTGTTTTTAGGCTGTATTTGTCATTTTATTATTTAGTTTTATAAGATGAATTGAGATTACTGATTACAGGGATTTATTCTTTTCAAATTTATGCATTTAATTCTATACGTTTTCCACTCCACTGCTTTTGCTAACTTCCACAAATATTTATGTCATATTATTATTTTTATTTAGTTCACAATGCATATTTTTAAAATTTACCTTGAATGTTTTTCCTTAATACATTTATTATTTAAAAATTTAGTGCTTAATCTTGAAATATTTTTAAAGTTATCAGCTATCTTTTTCCTATCAATTTAAACATTAATTTCATATGATCTAAGGACATATGTTATATGATTTCTATTCTTTTAAATTTGTTAAGGTAACATGATATTAGAAAAAAGTAGCCAAAAGGAAACCTAGTAAGTCCATCCCACCTAAAATGCAGTGAATAAGCTAGCAAAAACAATCAGAATTAACTTTTTCAGTACTCCCAAATATAATAAAAACTTACAGAAACCAGGGGAAAGGTTTTTGTAAGAATAATAACAGCTGAGTTGGTAAAAGCTCTGTGTGGCATTTTTATTTACCTTGGGACCATCCTCTACTACTCACTTTGCTGATCGCCTTGAAGACAATAGCCTGCATTACTGAAAGAAATTTTTAGTACTGGTTTTCTAGTAGCAGAGGGAAAAGTAATACCTCATTCTTAAAGGACTATTGTTGTTTGTTTTGATGGAGCCAACTTGGAACTTTTTCAGAGCTGGAGATACTACTTGGATTGAAATTGGTCAAAAAGTGTTCAAGGTGAGACCTGAGGCAGAGCAAGATGGCAGAATAGAAGGCTCCACTGGTTGCCTCTCTTGCAAGGACACCAACTGAACAAATACATACACAAAAGAAACCGTCATAAGAACCAAAAATCAAGTGAGCAGGCATAATACCTGGTTTTCACTCTATATCATTGAAAGAAGCAGTGAAAAGGTAGGTGAAAATCTTTAATAGCCCAAACACCACCCATTCACCATCCATGGGCAGTGGTGCATGGTGTGGAAACATTTCAGTGCACTAGGGTGAGGGAGATCACAGAATTTGTGAGGCACTCAACTCAGTGCCGTCCTATTATAACAGAAACAATAAAACCCATACCAAACTCAGCTGATTCCCACAAAGGGAGGGAGCATTTAAAACAGCCCCAACCAGAAGGGAATTACCAATACCAATAGTGGGAACACGAGTTCCCACGTTCCTCACCACTGCTCGCTAAAGTGCCTCGGGGCTCTAAATAAACTTGAAAATCAGTGCAGGCCACAAGGACTGAAACACCTATGGTGAGTCCTAGTGCTGAACCGGGCCCAGAGACAGTGCACTGGTGGGGCATGTTGCCTACTGAGACACCAGTTGGGGAGGCTAAGGGAGTGTTAGCATCACCCCTCCAAAAACCCTAGGCTGCAGAACTCATGGCACAAGAGACTCTTTCTCTCAACTTGAGGAGAGAAGAGGAAAGAGAGGGGAGGACTTAGTTTGTATTTTGGATACCAGCAAAGCCACTGCAGGATAGGGCATTAGACAGAGTTGTGAGATCCCCTTTCCAAGTTCTAACTCTCAGACAACATTTTTAGACACACCACGGCCAAAAGGGAACTTGCTGCATTGAAGGGAAGGAACCAGTCCTGGCAGAAAGTATCACCTGCTAACTGAAGAGCCCTTCAGCCTTGAATAACCAGCAGTAATACCCACACACCATACAGAGGGCCTTGAGTGAGACTGAGACTTGCTGCTTCACCTGAGACCCAGCACATCCCCAGCTGTGGTGGCTATGAGAAGACACTCCATCCACGTAAGAAGAGTGGATGAAAAAGTAAAGCAGACGTGGTCTTGCACCTTATGGACCAACATTCCCACAGAGGGGAAGAAGACCAAGCAGCCTCTCGAGGTCCCAAATTTGAGGACTCGGCTCTTGGACCGCATTTTTGGAACTGTCCTAGGACACAAGGGATCCCACTGCCCTGAAGGATGAGTTCCAGGCCACACAACAGTCACCAGAAGCTGACTTAAGAGACCTTGGGTCTTAAGGGAACATCAGCGATAGTCTGGCAATTCGCCGCATAGACTTGTGGTGGTGGCCACGAGGTGAGGATCTTCTGCCTTCGGAAAGGGAGTAGAAACGTGGGAAGGACTGCATCCAGGGTTTTGAGTGCCAGCTCAGCTGTAGTTCAACAGAACACCAGGTAGACTTCTAAGAATCTTGACTCTAGTCCCTGGTTCCCAGATGGCAACTCTACACATACTTGGGGTCTAAGGGAAGTTGCTGCTTTGAAGTAAGGACACAGACCTGGCTGGATTTGCTATATGCTGTTTTTAGACCCCTGGTGCCTTGAGCAAACATAGGCAGTAGCCAGTGAGTGGTTACAGCAGGCCTTGGATAAGATCCCGTGCTATGCTTTTTTCAGATCTGACCCAGCACAGTCTCACTGGTGGTGACTACAGAGGTGCTTGTCTTACACCACCTGCAGCTCCAGGTATCTCAAAATAGAGAGAGAGACTCTGTAAAAAAGGAAGGGAAGAGAACAGGTGTCTCAGCCTGGTAATCTATATAATTCTTCCAGATCTTGTCCAAAACCATCAAGGTGGAAACTCTATGAATCTGTAAGAACCACAGAGTTACTGCAATTAAGATGCCCCCTAAAGAAAAAACAGTTTAGATGCAAGAATGGTTCAACATATGCAAAACAATCTACATGGTATACCTTATTGACAGAATGAAGGACAAAAATGATTTAATAATTTCAACTGATATTGAAAAAGCATTGTATAACATTCAATATCCTTTTGTTATAAAAATCCTCAAAAAGCTGGGAATAATAGAAACATACTGCAACACAATAAAAGTCATATATTATAGACCCACAGCTAGTATCATACTGAATGGAGAAACACTGCTACATTAAGGTGTATTGGTGAGACTGTAACAATACTATCTTGATAGCAATCACTCTTCTGAATTCTAAAACAAAGGTTGGTATTTACTGGTTTTGAACATTATATACTCATATTTTATTTGCTCTTTTGTTTTCTAGGTGTTTTTTTTGTTTTTTGGTTTTACAAGCATTCTTACTCTTACTGTTATGCTTGCCAGATTCATCTGTGCAGCTCTGTATAGCTGTATATCATTCATTCTCATTACCTTGTGTATATATTCCATTGTGAATACACTATAGCTTATATATCCAAACTGCTGTTAATGAATATTTGGGTGGTTTTCCATTTGGGTTTATTATAAATAATACTACGATGAACATTGCTGTGTATGTTTTTTCATGAACATATGAGTGTATTTTTATTGTAGAAAAGGTGAAGTCTTAGGATGTGCACATGTTAAGCTTTAGTATATAATACAAAGTAGTTTAACAAAATGATTATAGCAGTTAATTCCTCCACTAGTGGTGTATGAAAATTCCAGTTTTTCCACTTACTCTCCAATACTTCATCTTTTCTGCCTTTTATTTTTAGCCTTCGTGAGACTATAATGGTATTATCTAGTAGACTTAAGTTAAACACCATTTCAATATGTTTATTGGTGATACAAATATTCTCTTTAGCTTATTTTTCTATTAAATTATCTCTTTTGCCTATTGATTTGTAACACTTTTTTATATAATCCAAATATTAGTCATTTGCAATATGTGTGTTGCAAATTCCTTCCTTCATTTTGTGTTTTGCTTTTTTATTTTCTTAAGTTATATTTAAGTAAAAAAAAAAATACATTCAAATGTAGCTACATCTATTTACTTTTAAGTAAGATACGCATGGCCCAAATTCCTATTGCAATGATTGGATAAAGCAAATAAGGTACAAATGTCATATTTTAAAAGGCATTGAAGCAATGGGTTTGATAAAAAATTCAAGAGAGGGAAAATAATTATTCTGAGGTGAGCTGATAATTGATTCCCACACCTCCCATCCTCCATCCTCCCTCTGATAGGCATTTGCTATTCCCATTGTAAGCTGTAGATGAGGCTTGGTCCAGCATTATTTTCTTTTATAATTTTATAGTAAGACAAACTGTTACTCACTTAAACAAGGAACTATGTCTAAGCATTAAATATCAGTATAAAAATATTTACTGTTTTTATCCTTTCTCCAAGTCAAAGTATTGTTATACCTTGACTATAATAGCAAAATCCTTTATTCAAGCAAGTAATAGTGTGCCATGGTAATGTAGGTAGGCTTTTAATAAGTTACTCTATAATATGATTGTGGAAATTAGGTTACATTGATACATTCACATAATAAACTACATTTCAAAGTAGTTTCAATTTGAAATTTGTGAATCTGTAACCAACATCCTCAAGGTGGTCTCAAGTTCATTGTGCCTTTCTTATTATATGAAAATGTTTAATAGCACTTCAGTCTCTGAAAATTAGAGTATGCAATTGAAATTTAAGTAAAGGATCTATAAAGATACAGTAAACCATAAGTTTCTGCAGACACAAAATTATGGCACAAGGTCCTGTACATAAGACAGAATCTCCTACATTCAAATTGACTTTGTTTCTATTCAACAATAAAAATAGAATCACAGCTTTAAGTCTAATTAGAAATATAAAGTTTTGCTTTCTAATTGCATTTGGAATTTATTAAGCAGGTTCTTAATAGGGAGATTTTTAATGAACAAAGTCATAAACCTCAAAGGTATAACGAATTTCATAAATACAAATGCAAAATGAAAATGTACCACAATTATAGGTATTTTTTTAAAATAAGAAAACACTTTTTAATAGAATAACATTGTCATTAATGTCACCTGATTGTGAGCCATTTGTGTAAGTGCCATGTGTAAACAAACACACATATGTCATTAAAAAGCATTCTAACAATGGTACTACCGTAAATGATAATATTAGGAACTGAAAATTAGAGTGATGATCAACTCTTGTGTTAATTTTGATTTAATGCCATAAAAATTAGCAGAACAGTATATAGTCCTTCTGTTATTTTTGAATAGTTACCAGTAGTTCACAGGAAATATCTTTGTTTTTCACCACCTGCCTCACAAATTGAATATTTCACAGAGGTGAACACTCTCATGAAGTTTACACAAAAGTTTTGGGAGGAATGAAATTGTGTGGAACTCCTTTGAGAGTGATCAAGAGATGACATGAAAAAGTTGCATGTCTGTTCTTACTCACAGCAGTTACCATAAAAGACAGCACGAAAAATCTCCAGAGAAACTGAATCTTTTCATCCAGCTCAATAGCTTAAAAAATGTCGGGGAGTTTTCTCCTTCCATCCAAGTAATTTAACATAGTGTGTTTTAAGTATGAAAGACTAATTAAAACGAAAGAGTGAAAGTGATGTTTTATTTACATATTTGTTAAAATTCAATGGATTTTAAAAATCATAAAATTGCTTTATTTTCATATATCATTTCTTCCTTCCCTCCTATGGAGCACTGTGTGTCCTGCTGGAAACTTTTTGATTGACAATTAGAATCTGGTGATTTTTTAACCTCCTCAAATGTTAAAGCAAAGCATGCATTAGATGTTGCTTGCAAAATGCTCCATCCCAGAGATAAATTTTTTTTAAATCCACAAACATTCTTATTAAATAATTCATAACAACCCATTTTTAACTTTTTCTATGAATTACATTTTTAAATTTAATTTATACTTAAAATTTAAATTTTAAATTGACATTGAAATTTACTTTTTAAACTTTAAAATTTTTTTTGATTTTTAAAATATTTTATTTATTTATTTTTTAAATTGTACTTTAGGTTCTGGGTTACATGTGCAGAACATACAGAATTGTTGCATAGGTACATACATGACAATGTGGTTTACTGCCTCCATCCTCCCATCACCTATATCTGGCATTTCTCCCCATGTTATCCCTCCCCCACCTCCCCATCCCCCTGCTATGCCACCCCTACTCCCGATCAAAAGACCCCAGTGTGTGATGCTTCCCTCCCTGTGCCCACGTGTTCTCAATGTTCAACACCTGCCTATGAGTGAGAACATGTGGTGTTTGATTTTCTGTTCTTGTGTCAGTTTGCTGAGAATGACAGTTTCCAAATTCATCCATGTCCCTACAAAGGACATGAACTCATCGTTTTTAATGGCTGCATAGTATTCCATGGTGTATATGTGCCACATTTTCCTTGTCCAGTCTACCATTGATGGGCATTTGGGTTGGTTCCAGGACTTTGATATTGTAAACAGTGCCACAATGAATATACATGTGCACGTGTCTTTATAATAGAACATTTATAATCCTTTGGGTATATACCCAGTAATGGGATTGCTGGGTCAAATGGAATTTCCATTTCTAGGTACTTGAGGGATCACCACTCTGTGTCTTCCACAATGGTTGAACTAATTTACACTCCCACCAACAGTGTAAGTGTTCCTATTTCTCCACATTCTCTCCAACAGCTGTTGTCTCCAGATTTTTTTAATGATCACCATTCTAACTGGTGTGAGATGGTATCTCAACGTAGTTTTGATTTGCATTTCTCTAATGACCAGTGATGATGAGCATTTTTTCATGTTTGTTGACCTCATGTATGTCTCCTTTGAAAAGTGTCTGTTCATATCCTTTGCCCACTTTTGAATGGGTTTGTTTTTTCTTGTAAATCTGTTTTAGTTCTTTGTAGATTCTGGATATTAGCCTTTTGTTAGATGGGTAGATTGCAAAAATTTTTCCTGTTGTGTTGGTTGCTGGTTTACTCCAATTATTGTTTCTTTTGATATACAGGAGCTCTGGAGTTTAATTAGGTACCATTTGTCTATTTTGGCTTTTGTTGTCAATGCTTTTGGTGTTTTAGTCATGAAGTCCTTGCCTATACCTATGTCCTGAATGGTTTTGCCTAGGTTTTCTTTCAGGATTTTTATGGTGTTAGGGATTACGTTTAAGTCTTTAATCCATCTGGAGTTAATTTTAGTGTAAGGTGTCAGGAAGGGGTCCAGTTTCTGCTTTCTGCACATGGCTATCCAGTTTTCCCAACACTATTTATTAAACAGGGAATCCTTTCCCATTGCTTGTTTTTGTCAGGTTTATCAAAGATCAGATGGTTGTAGATGTGTGGTGTTGCCTCCAAGGCCTCTGTTCTGTTCCATTGGTTTATATCTCTGTTTTGGTATCACTACCATTCTGTTTTGATTATGGTAGCATTGTAGTATAGTTTGAAGTCAGGTAGCAAGATGCCTCCAGCTTTGTTCTTTTTGCTTAGGATTGTCTCTGTTATGCGGGTTTGTTTTTGGTTCCAAATGAAGTTTAAAGTGTTTTTTTCCAGTTCTGTGAAGAAGGTCTTTGGTAGCTTGATGGGGATCACGTTGAATCTTTAAATTACTTTCGGCAGTATGGCCATTTTCACAATATTGATTCTTCCTAACCATGAGCATGGAATGTTTTTCCATCTGTTTGTGTCCTCTCTTATTTCCTTGAGCAGAGGTTTGAAGTTCTCCTCGAAGAGGTCTTTTACATCCTTTGTTAGTTGTATTCCTAGGTATTTTATTCTCTTTGTAGCAATTGTGAATGGGAGTTCACTCTTGATTTGGCTCTCTGTTACCCTGTTATTAGTGTATAGTAATGCTTGTGATTTCTGCACATTGATTTTTGTATCCTGAGACTTTGCTGAAGTTGCTTATCATCTTATGGAAATTTTGGGCTGAGATGATGGGGTCTTGTAAATATACAATCATGTCATCTGCAAATAGAGACAATTTGACTTCCTCCTTTGCTAATTGAATACCCTTTATTTCTTTTTCTTGCCTGATTGCTCTGGCTAGAACTTCCAATACCATATTGAATAGGAGTGGTGAGAGAGGGCATCCTTGTCTTGTGCCAGATTTCAAAGGGAATGCTTCCAGTTTTTGCCCATTCAGTATGATATTGGCTGTAGGTTTGTCATATATAGCTTTTATCATTTTATGATACGTTCCATCAATAACTAGTTTATTGACAGTTTTTAGCATGAAGTGCTGTTGAATTTTGTCAAAGGCCTTCTCTGCATCTATTGAGATAATCATGTGGTTTTTGTCTTTGGTTCTGTTTATGTGGTGAATTACGTTTATAGACTTGCATATGTTGAACCAGCCTTGCATCCCCAGGATGAAGCCTACTTGATCGTGATGGATAAGCTTCTTGATGTGCTGTTGCAATCGATTTGCTAGTATTTTGTTCAAGATTTTGTGTCTACGTTCATCACGATATTTGCCTGAAGTTTTCTTTTTTAGTTGTGTCTCGGCTGCGTTTTGGTATCAGGATAATGTTGGTCTCATAAAATGGTTTGGGAAGGATTCCCTCTTTTTATATTGTTTGGAATAATTTCTGAAGGAGTGGTACCAGCTCCTCTTTGTACATCTGGTAGAATTCGGCTATGAACCTGTCTGGACCTGAACTTTTTTTAGTTGGTAGGCTATTAAGGGCTACCTCAACTTCAGCCCTTGTTATTGGTCTATTCAGGGTTTCAACTTCTTCCTGGTTTAGTCTTGGGATGGTGCACGTGTCCTGGAATTTATCCATTTCTTTCAGATTTACTGGTTTATGTGCATAGAGTTGTTTGTAGTAATCTCTGATGGTAGTTTGTATTTATGTGGAATCGGTAGTGATGTCCCCTTTATCATTTTTTATTGCATCTATTTGATTCTTCTCTCTTTTCTTTTTTATTAATATGGCTAGCAGTCTGTCTATTTTGTTGATCTTTTCAAAAAACCAGCTCCTGGATTTATTGATTTTTTGAAGAGTTTTTTGTGTCTCTATCTCCTTCAGTTCTGCTCTGATCTTAGTTATTTCTTGTCTTCTGCTAGCTTTTGAGTTTTTTATCTTGCTCCTCTAGTTCTTTCCATTTTGATGATAGGGTGTCAGTTTTAGATCTTTCTTTGCTTCTCGTGTGGGCATTTATTGCTATAAATGTCCCTCTAGACACTGCTTTAAATGTGTCCCAGAGGGTATGGTACCTCGTGTCTTCATTCCCATTGGTTTTGAAGAACATCTTTATTTCTGCCTTCATTTCATTGTTTATCTAGTCAACATTCAGGAGCCAAATGTTCAGTTTCCATGAAGCTGTGAAGTTCTGAGTTAGTTTCTTAATCCTGAGTTCTAATTTGATTGCACTGTGGTCTGAGAGATTGTTATGATTTCTGTTCTTTTGCATTTGCTGAGGAGTGGTTTACTTCCAATTATGTGGTCAATTTTAGAGTAGGTGCGAGGTGGTGCTGAGAAGAATGTATATTCATTCTGTGGATTTCGGATGGAGAGTTCTGTAGATGTGTATTAGGTCCTTTTGGTCCAGATCTGAGTTCAAGTCCTGGATATCCTTGTTAATTTTCTGTGTCGTTGATCTGTCTAATGTTGACCGTGGAGTGTTAAAGTCTCCCACTATTATTGTGTGGGAGTCTAAGTCTCTTTGTAGGTCATTAAGAACTTGTTTTATGTATCTGGGTACTCCTACATTGTAAATTTTTAAGTGCATGACCCCTTGCCTTGGGCAAACAAAGTTTTATAAATTTGTTTTTCAGTAATTTTGATCAGTTATTTTCTTTATCATTTATCTTTTTGTGTCACTCATTTTCTCTAAAATTTTAAGTAATATTTACTTTTCTTACCTCATATGTCAAGGAGAACTAAAAAGGAAAAAAAAATGCTGATTTGTTAAAAGTGAAGTACTTCCAAGGTATCAGTTATATGCTGCTATTTCATTTAAATATATATATACTTTATTTAACAGTGGTGCCGTATAAAATATTCCTAAGTACTTCTGGCCAGCCATTCGCATGGACAAAATGGGTTCTAGTAGCAAGAGGCAACCATCTGACAAAATGTAGGTGTTTGATGTTGGAAGTCAGGCTAGGGAAACAGAACACAGATAATTTCTGCTACAATAGACTTTTGAAATTGGAATAACTACTGAAGTTTCTGTAGATCCACCAAGTGGGAGTCATCAGTAACTTAGCCTGAAATAGTTTCCCCATTGGTAAAAGGGATGGGGAAAACACTTTTCAGGGTTGTCATGAGGATTTAGTGAAATGGCATGTGAGAAGTTTCTGAAAAAAGGCAGTCAATAAAATTTACATTTCCAATCCTTTTAAGTTCTAACATTAAACATTCCTCTTTTCACTTATCAAGCAGATATTAATATTTCATTTTTGTAGCTCAGATAATGAATTCTAGTGGTATGGTAAAAATATAATTCAAGAATTTTCAGAAGAGTCACAACATTTTGTAGCTAAAAAAATCGGATGTGGAGAATTTTTTCTCCAACGTTGAACAAGTAATATAAGGAAATATAAGTGAATGAATATATAAAAATTAAATCTAAATTAAAATTAGTGTTTTATTTTATGCTAAAACATGAATTTTACAGCATATAATAATGTATCTTAGGTTTTCTGGGACTATATACTATTTAAGAACAATGATGATATTTTCAAAGTGCCTAGGAAATTAATGTCAGTTTTCTTAGGGAATGGCATCCTATTCTGTTGTTTAGGAGAATACTAGAATTGGGTAGAGGCATCATTATGTCACTTCAAATACAATGTTAATGTAAGTGAAATCCCCCTTTTCATTCCTACCTCTAATGGTGTAAGAGAATTTTGATGAAGATAGAAACTAATGTGATACAACTGGTGGTACATATAGACATCATTTGTTAGGTGTGCTAGGTATGGTAAACCTAACCAATTTAAGCTACAATGTCTAGGGAGACAGTTTCCAAAGATTAAAAATAACTGTAACATTATTAGAAATTACTAGATAGAAAGAGACCTCTTTCAAGCTTTCAATCTGTGTATTTTTAGAACCACTTAACCTTTTCTTACATGTCCCACATGCATTTTAAATTCAAGGTGTTAAAACTAAATTTTTTTATACCGCAACACTCCGTCTCAATGAAAGATACCAGTTTACATCGATGTACTAAAACCAGAAACCTGGAAGCTATTCTTAAGTTCTCCTTCTCCATCATCTCTCTCAATAAGCAATTACCAATGTCTTTTAAATATACCTCCTGAATACCATGAAGAACCTTTAACTTTTCTATATTTTCAAAAACATCATCCTATCAGCCACTAAGAAGTCCCAACTGGGCTACTGTAATGACCTCATAAGTAGTGTCTTTTTTTTTTTTTTGAGACAGAGCCTCGCTCTGTCACCGGATGCCAGGCTGGAGTGCAGTGGCGTGATCTCGGCTCACTGCAACCTCCACCTCCTGGTTCAATCAATTCTCCTGCCTCAGCCTCCCGAGTAGCTGGGACTACAGGTGCACGCCACCACACCCAGCTAATTCTTCTGTATTTTTAGTAGAGACGGGGTTTCACCATGTTGACCAGGATGGTCTCAATCTCTTGACCTCATGATCTGCCTGCCTCGGTCTTCCAAAGTAGTCTTTTTCTTTGTGTCGCTTCCTATAACTCATCCTCTAAAGCTTAGTTTGACACTTTATTCTAAGCACCTAGGGTCTGGCACCTAGTAATCTATCAACTGATATCTTTTCAAATAATAAATACAAAAAGAAAATAAGAAAAAGTGAAATGTTGACATGTTAAAAGGCAAATATGATTATTACTACATTTACTGAAAACTCCTCCATGACTTTTGATTACTCTAACAATTAAATCTAAATTCTATATCAAGTCCTATAGGCTTCTTCATAATCTTTGCATTATTTATATGTTCACTATCTATCTTCACTTGTCTCTGTCCCCACCAATGACCCTCTGTATTCAGTATTCTTCACATTTAACATCTTTCGAGTCTCCAACCATGGCATTTTCTGTTTTCTCTAGAACTCCACAGGCTGATTCTTCTCTCTGGAATATTTTCCTCTCTCTGCTTCATCTAGACACCTGTTGCTTGCTGTTAAAACCACTCACCTGCTCATTTATTTTAGTATAACTCACCTGCATGCCCCCAAGTCTTACTTGAGAACCCTATTTCTGTGGTCACAAACACCTGCTATTTCCTGCATCTTAGAAGTTAGCATATAATATCAACCTGGCTGTTTGCATTTCTTTCTTATTTACTAAATTTCCAAGAGCAGAGACCATGTCTATTTTGTGGCGACATTCCCAAACCAAGGCACAGTGACTTACAACTAGTAGATGCTCTTTAAGTATTTGTTCAATAAGTGAATGAATGAGTGAATGAAATCATATCATCTCTAGAGATCTTTCTAGTCCATCTTGGAACTGACATTTCCAAGATGGTGTGGTAGATGTTATAACACATGACCTCATCTCCTTTCATAAATAAAGGACTTATTTTGCAGCTGCTGGGATTGCTGTCAGTAGAAAATCCTCAGTGATCGTCCCCTTTGAGGACTCCTCAGCTAAGGAAGGATGCCTTGCACAAGGTTATACCCACTTCCCAAGATGATATGCAGCCAAATACTGATCAGGAGCATAAAAGCCGTTTCTTGCCCTAATTCAGGACCGCTCTGAAGGGTCACCCCATTCTCAGAACTCCATACAGATGAAAATCAGTCATTCCAATCAGAATGCATTGCATCTTTTCCACTTTCTATTGTTTATTCGACTCTCTTCACTTTCCTACCACAAGAATTGAATTGAATTGAAGAGTATTCTCTAATAGAGTACTTCTAACCTCTGTCTCAGAGTCCACATTTAAAGAACCCAATCTGTGAAAATCAGAATGGAGAAAGTTGGTGTTTGCTAGAAATTCAATAAATTAATATGGCTATTTTTGTGTTGATTATTTGCATTTGTCCCTGCCCCTAACCCCACTCCTATATCCACTATTTACCCATCTCTATTCTTGTCTTGACCCAGGAGACTGATCTTGGTGCAATTCAGAGAATGCTGCCTCAAAATATGGCACCTTGACATTTCAGTCTTAAGATCCTCATTTAAGAGATTCTCTCTATATTTATGAAGGAAAGAAACATTCTTATCTCAGAAGACATGGGAGCACAAAGAAGAATGTGAACAAACAAGCCTTGCTAAGTTCCCTCCAGCTAATTACCGATAGTTTATACCATTTTGTCTTCCAATTACATTTCTCCATGACTATCCACTCTTCATCACTCTTCAAAAGGTTTACCTGTTTCTTTGGGTCTTTATTTCCAAGGGTTCCTGTGTCATGTAAGACTTATATCAAATATATCTGTAAGTTTTTCTCACATTATTATGTCCTTTGGTAAAGGAGCCTTAGCCACAAACCTAACATGGGAAAAAAGGGTATTTTTTCTTTCCTACAACATCCGCGTCAGAATATACTACCTGAGTACCATGCTGGTCTTCTTCCCAGCTGTGTTAGGCCAGAGGAAGGCAGAAGCAAGAGATAAGATAAGGAGACAAAAGAGGCCGAGTTTTTTTATGTTTTCTGACATCAATTCTGACACCAATTATATGATTTCATTCTGACACCAAATATATGTATTTTTCCACACCGTTTCTGCAATTCTCCAATACAAACAAGGTGTTTGAGAATTCAATTCAAATCTGCCATGAACTTCTGGATTTAGTACAGACCCCACAGGTTAAGCAGAGAGCTCTTTAGGAGCATAGAGCTCCTAAAATCAGGGACAAAGGCCAAATATATTTTTATTACACCACAGTATTTTTTTTCCCTGCTCCATCCTTGCCTCCATATTACGTTTTTAACAGAATTTTAACAGGAGAAAGAGTTTTCTGCTATTCTTTAATTGCTCATTGCTTTACAGTAGTTCACTCCAATCTGACTCTTGTTGGACTTTGATATTACTATACAATTTTCTCCTTTTTCCCCTTCAGGTTTAAGGAGAATAGTGTCTTCCTGCTGTTTCTCTTCTTGGTAACTCAACATTCCTAGTTGATTCTATCTTGCCATCAACTAATAGGGGAGTGGGAGGTGATAGTATTTCCACTCCCTTCCCTCTTCTTTACCAGTTGTTAAGAAAAACGTAACCTGAATTCCATAGTTGTTCAGAATTTTGTGAGGGTGTCCCATCCTACATTTGGTTAGACGTAAGAAAATCCCTTTCCACTATACCATTTTACAAGAGGAACAACTGTTTAGCGTTCACCTGTATATTCCTGCAGTTTGTTTCTCATTAAACTCAGATGTACCTTTGTTTGCCCTCATTCATTGAGGTTTGGCCTTGTCCACTTCTGAACCGAGCCCAGAGATCACAAAATTTTTAATTCTCATTTGAAAGGTGATGAGGAGTCACTAACAAAATCATTTTGTTTGTAATGACTCCTTGTCAGTTTACTGTTACTGTCTTCTTGACTATGAAAACTGTAGTATACAATCGCAGTATATTAGTCCGACTGTCATAGCAATGTGCAAAAGATGATGGTCTTCTAGATTACTATTTTAAAAAAAGAGATTAAAAGCTTTACCTCATTTAAATTAACAGTAGGTTAAAGTTCTTTTTAATTTATGGGAAGGGGTCATTGCAAAGCAATTCAAATAACCATTTTTATAAATATAAGTTTGATAAGGGCTACACAATGAGTAGTTGAAAATGAATTATTATACAAGAGTAATGGAGCTCGCTGCTTCCCTGAAATTGACAGACCACATGCATAGTAATTTTCTATGTTTAGAGAAAGTGTACAATTGGCCTTGACAAGTAAAGAGAAGAATGAGATTGACTTTTTGCAAGATGATTCTATTAAAACAGTGCTGTGGGATTTGAAATTTAAACATAGAGCTATTCATTGAAGTTCTAAAATAGTTGACAGGAGGAAAAAATATATTGAAAGAGACTTGGAATTTCTAATTATACCTGCCCTGATCTCTGGCCAAAGTGTAGCCTTATAGCTCAAAATGGTCTAGAGTTTGTCCCTTGTTATTTGTTACCAGTGAAAGAATGGTTTAGAATAGGCTTAATGGAGGAGTCGGTGAAAGAGTTTTCCTTCTAACTCTTGACACAATAAACCTACCACATGAGTCATCATGTAAATGTCCGTAAACCTTCAAAATGGGTCTGTTAGTTTGACTCTGTTGATGTCTTAGACTGTCTTTGCTGCATTCTTTTCTTCCTCATTTCTTTTTTCTTCCCTTCCTCCTTCCTTCCTTTCTCCTGTTCGTTGTTTCTTCTTAGCTTATTTACACTAGTAATACAAAAATACATTTTCATTTTTGTGTGTAATGGGGGTATTATGTAACTATATATAGTTATATCTAATATATATGTGTATATATATATATGCATAGATATAGAGGGAGAGAGAGAGAGAGTGCAAAGCTTTATTTGCAATTCTCTTTTAGTTGTTCTATTGTGATGATAGGTAACATTTACTTTACACAGTGCTGCTTCTACTGCATGTGATTATTTCTGCTTTTTCAAAATGATGGAAACAAAAGGTAAGTGAAATTACAAGCTTCTGAAAGTTGCACAAACATTAACACAGCCATAACTTCTTCAGAAGGAAAATATCAGAGAAAATTGTCAATTACTGGACAGTTTTTGAAAAGGCTTTTTTCCCAGAGCCATCACAGAGCTCCTATGTTATCAGTGCAATATCACTTCTGTTTTTTATCTCATGGCATCACCTAGGGTTGGTTTGTGTTTTAACAGCTTTACTGAGTTATAACTCATTTCCAAAAACTTCATATATTTAATTTATATAATTTGATGAGTTTGAACATATGCATACACCCAGTAAACCATCACAACAGTGAAGGTGATAAAGGTCTTCATCATCTCCCCAAGTTTTCTCATGTTACTTGTTTGTGTGTACATATGTGTGTGCTGTACACACGTGTGTGGGAAGAACACAATGTGAGAAGTACCCTCTTAAGAACTGTTTTAAGTGCAAAATATAGTATTGTTTACTGTAGGCACTGTGTTTTGAAGCAGCTCTGTAGAACTTATTTACCTTGTGTAACAAACATTATTGCCATTAAATAACAGCTCCCTATCTTTCTTCTCCCAAGCCTCTAGCAACCATCATTCTACTCTCTTGCTTCTATGAGTTTTAGATTACACATGTAAGTGGAAAGAACCATGCAGTATTTATCCCTCTGTGAATGATCTGTTTTACTTAGCATGATGCCCTCCAGGGTCACCCATGTTGTCACATATGGCAGAATATATTTTTAAATGCTGAATAATATCCCAATGTCCACATATATTAGGTTTTATTTTTCCATTTATCTGATGATAGACATTTAGGTTGTTTCTATATCTCAGCTTTTGTAAATAATGCTGCAATTAACCTGAAAGTGCAGATATAACTTTGATTTGATACCAATTTCAATTCTTTTGGAGATGTATCCAAAATGGGATTGCTGTATCATATGGTTATTTCATTAAATTTGCTTTTTACGAAATTTCATATTATTTTTCATATCAGAAGCCTCATTTTATATTCCCACCAACGGTGTGCAAGTGTTCCCACTTCTCTACATCCTCCACAACACTTCATATCTTTTGGTGTTTTTTTAATAATATCCATCCTGACAGACATGAGATGATATCTGATTGTGATTTTGATTTGCATTTCTCTGATAATTAGTGACATTTTTACAAGTAGTTAGACATGAGTGGGGCAGGAGAGGGTTCTCCCCCAACCCACTAGGCTGTCAGGTGATGGTTTGGCAATTATGGCATTACCTCTCTAAAAATGATAATTTGGTAGTGCCAGAGAAAGGTCACTTCCTGATGGTCCATATCTGTTAATATCAAAATATTAATTGAATGCAGGCGCCAGGGAGAAGCAACTTCCTGGGCATGAGTGTTAAGAGACAAAAATAGTAAAGTATGATCTTCCGGGGGCAACTTCCACCAGAAAAGGGAAGAAAACTTCAGATGGACAGGCTCATAATTCCCCTAACACACTGCGCATGCTCAATTACAAAGAGCAAGGCAAGTGCTAGGATCATGGTTAAACAGGGCACTCGACTCTCCCTTTTACCTTCACATGCCCGCTTGAGTCTCTTCCAAGTGCACCTTCCTTTCTTTCCTGTTCTAAGGCCTTTTAAAATAAACTTCCACTCCTTCTCTGGAACTTGCCACAATCTCTTTTTCTGCTTTATGCTCGTCAGTTGAATTCTTTCTTCTGAGGAGGCAAGAACAGAAATTGCTCCAAATCTGCAAGAATAGGCCGCTGGTAACTTGGGATAACTCGGTTCTTTTCTCATAATAACAATATTGAGAAATTTTTTATATACCTGTTGGTCAACTGTACGTCTTCTTTGGAAAATTTCTATTAAAGTACTTTAAGCATTTTTAAATTGTTTTATTTGGTTTTGGCTATTGAGTTAAAGGAGTTACTTATGTATTTTAAATATTGTTCCATTATGATACATTGTTTGCAAATATTTTCTCCCATTTCTTAGGTTATCTTTTCATTCTGTTGATTTTTTTTTTTTTTTACTATTCAGAAGCTTTTTAAATCTTACTTAGTTCCATGTTTTATCTTTGCTTTCACTGTTTGAGCTTTTGGTGTGATATTCAAAAAAATCATTGCCAAGGCCAGTGTCAAGAATTGTTTTCTCTACATTTTTCTTCCCAATGTTTTCTGTAAAACTGTAGTTTTATAGTTTCTGGTTTTATGTTTAGATTTTTAATTCATTTTGAGTAAATTTTTATGTATGGCATAATAAAAAGATTTCAGTTGCATTTTTTTGCATGTAAATATCTTCTCAGCAGAATTTGTTGAAGAGAGTAACTTTTTCCTGATTATGTAACCTTGGCACCCTTGTGAAATGTCAGGCAACTGTATCTACAGGAGTTTATTTCTGGGCTGTCTATTCACTTCCATTGGACTATATGTCTATTTTTATGCCAGTATAATACAGTTGTAACTATAGTAACTTTGTTCTGTATTTTGAAGTGAGAAAATGTGATACTTCCAGATTTCTTTCTCAGGATTCTTTTGACTATCTACAGTCTTTTGTGATTACATTTGAATTTTAGGATTCTTTTCTATTTATGTAAAAAATGTCATTGGGATATTTATGGGGATTGCATTGAATCATAGATTACTTTTGGTAGTATGCATATTTTAAGAATATTAGTTCTGCCAATCCATGGAAATGGGTTATCTTTCTATTGGTGTCTACCTTAGTTTTTTAAATCAATGTTTTATAGATTTTGATGTACAAATTGTTGCAGAACTTTTCCATAGTTCAGCTAAAGACGAGGTCCTTTTCTGTCCCACGGCAACAAAAATTTAGGCTTACAGACAATCTGAAGGTTAAGTAAAGCAGGGTTTTATTCAGTGAAAAGGAAGAAAAGGGGGACATAGGTACTCTCACAAGGCCAGAGTCCCTGCTAGAGTGCTTTCCACCTGGCTATTTGAATATCAGGTTCTACATAGGAAGAGGAGGGGCCAAGCTCCTCTCTGCTGCAAATGTTGTGAAATTCCTGAGGTTTCATCTAAGTGGGCAAGCTGGTTGGATTTTTCTCCAGGAACCCCTTTCCAACTGGTTGTCTCATTTCCCCCTCTAAAGAAGTGCATCTAACTGCCGTTAGATTAAGGAAAAGGACAAATATTATCTTAACTGCTTCCTGCTGACAGGGGCCACTGCTTGGGGAAAACAGTAGTCAGAGCTCCCTGAGAGGCCTACCTAAGGGCCCAGCAGAAGGGGCCATCGTCAGAGGCTCCATTTGCATGACTGTTGGAAGTGTGATGTCCTGAAGGCAAGAACAGATGATCCAGGTTTTTAGAAAACATTTATCAAAACAAAACAAGGAAAGGGGTAAAGGCAGCTGAAAGATCTCCAGGCCTTTTGCCAGTTTGTACAGCGAGAGGGAAGCCAAAAGCTTAACTGATTAACAAAACAACAAACTTTACACTCTTGCCGGTATGTTTGGCTTCTGGGTTACCTTCCCCTGGGCCTAATCCTAAGCCAACCAGTTTAAGGTTTGGGAAATTAACTCTTTCTAGTTTGGAGGATGCATCCGAGGGGAGTGTCTCATAACACAGAGAAATGATTACCTATCAGTAAAGAGAGGACTGAGGAGGAGAAAGGAATAAAAAGATGGCATTTTTTCAAAGGTGTCCCAGTGGCTCAGGATGCATTCAAAAGGGGTACAGACTGACAATGAGTAGCTACCCTTCTAGAAAGAGGGCAGCAGGTGTTCCTGGTTTCCTTCTCTTCCTAGTAGATATCTGGGGAAAGTGAGGGAGAGAAAGAAGAGCGTCCTCTTTCCCTCTTCGATCTTTGTATCCCTGAGTTACAGTGACCTTGGCAGGTGTCAAAGAGGCTTACACCCATGAAGCAGGGAGACCTAGAGAATTAGAAATATCTACTCTCACCTATGTCCATTTCCCATCTACTGTCAGTAGTCTTAGAGTTCCCTAGACCTCATTTATGCCATGGATATTAACATGGTTTTTATTTATGAAATATGAAGTTTTGGCTTGGCTTAATTGGCAGGGACCAGCCACACTCACCTGTGCTGTGCCTTTTAACCTCTGTTGTCATTTGCCTCTAGATCCCTCAGATCCAGTTTTCTTCCCTAGGGCTTTGATCCAAAGCTTGGAATTGAGTCTGGGACAAAAATGTATCTTGGGGGTGGAGGGTGGGTTGCATGGACTCCTTATCATAAGCCAAATGCTAAGGTGAAACTGTGGAGCTGAGTCCTCATCCAACAAGGGAGAGGAAAGAATGTCTTGTGACACACTCAGATAACTGATAGTTATAGTTACACTTGCTAGGATTTGGGTGCATGGTGCTTGGCTTTTGTTAGTTCCCTTGGTTTTACTTTCCCAGAAGGAAACCTCTGGGTGATGGGCACCTTATTTATTTGCTATTTATTCCATCACCTGGCAAGATTTGCAGGATAATTGCTCAGAACTAGAATATTGATCCCTATTTGTACATTACCCATTCCTTTTGTTCTTTCTGAACTACAGCTGGAGGTTGCTGGTAGGTTCACAGAAACAAGCAAAGTTAATCTAAAATGTGGACAAAAACTTAAAAACAACTAATGAGTTTAGAATTTAATGACAAATGTATGATAAGTTTTGGAACATAATGTCTCTCTCTCCAGTCTTCATTTTTGTTAAGAAACAAATGATCATAGGACTGAGTTGTTTAAATAGACTTTAATCTTATTCTTGGCCTGATTATTTGTATAAAAGGTAGCAAGAATAATTATTTCTACATAGGTCTTTTGCATTAGCTTTGATGGAATTCTTGTCCACAAGGAATCTCAGATAAGACTTTTTAAAGCCAAGTCCCACCGTGGGTATGTATCCTCAAATACCTGCGAATTGGGTGATCCTCACATTTTAAGGTTCCAAGATAAACTTGGAGCTCCTACACCTGTTTGAAAGTGGCATTCCTTAGTGACCACTGGTCAGGAACCCTATACAGGAACTACAGAGACAAGGGTACAAGGCCAGTGTCCCCATTGGGCGTCTATTGGCTCTGTATGTCAAGCTGGACTCCTTAAAGGGAAGCATACCCTTCCAGTCTAAGTCCTGGTAAAATGACCACTTTCTCAAAATGTGTTCTGTTTCCAAAGAAAAATGGATCCTTATTGCACTGATGCAATTATATTGCCATAAGTTAGGAATACTCACAGAGAGTTTCTAAATTTTGTAGTAACCAGGCAGAGAGTAACAAACACATTCCAAATTTTGTTCATAGGAGTATACCTTACTCAATTATTAAAGGCTGTAAATAGTTCAAAATAAGTTTCCTTGACTATGAAAAACACAACAAGGATCAACAATATTCCAACCAAAAATCAAAAAGGTTTCTTCAGCTTTCTGAGCCCAGTCAATTTAGTTAACTCTTGGTTTGTTGATATTCATGAACATTTCAGCTCTTCATGAGTCCTGTACATTTTCCTTTATTCCAAAGTTGCAATTTAGAAAGTTACCAGAAGCTTGTATTTGAGAGCACCTGTCATAGTTCTACAGCTCATTAGAGACCATCTTTGAAAAAAATTAAAACAAGACAACAATTGTCTGTGAAGAGCAAAATGTCTAGGTTAGAGTTAGATACAGGATTGACAAAGAAATTTGGTTATCTCCGTGGTTTACAATAACTTAACATTAAAACCTTAATTATGATTGATAGCATATACCCAGACATTAGAATTTTAGAAATCTCATTCAATTTTGAAACATATATTAGCATTATTCACCAAGATATAACCTAAGGAAGACTGAGCATCATTTTGGCCATCCCATGTACCTAAACATGTCAAATAATCCTGTTTACCTCTTTTTTCTGGACACTTCAGGGGTTCTCTGAAATATTCAGAAAGCCAGGTGCCACAAAAGACAATTTTGAGACTGAAGTTTGATTTGGGGGAGGCTGTTAAATGTCTGAGGGTTAAAACACTTGATATTAAGAAATAGAATTCCAGATTTATTATTTTGATAAAATGATAACTCAGAAATTTTGAAGAAGGAAAAACCTTTCATAACCCTTTACAGATTTTGACAAAGAGCAGATTAGCACCTTAGGAAAACCTTGTGATGCTTTTATTTCAATACTCAATTTACAGAAAAACCATATACTACCCTTTTTTGAACTTAGTCAATATGTTCGCACAGAGAACTTCTTCTGCAAGATTAATTCCCACAATTATTTCACCACTTCTTTGGACCTTCAGCTTTTTCCTAATTTAACTCAAAACAATCATTCAACTCTAGGCAAAAGTTTACATTTCCATGCCTCTTATAACCTTTTACTAAAAAACACATTTTACTGTTCTTACACAACTTGTATGTAAATCTATTTCTAGTAGTTTCAGTTAACTCCTAGCAATTTTTAAATTTAAGGTAAAACTTGGTAAGTTGCTTTAATTGTGTGCTAACTGCAGGGCATGGTTAGTTCCATATGTCCCCTGGCCTTACCAGATGGGAAGCCAGCAAGTCAAATAGTTCTTGAAACCCAAAAAGCAGTTTGTAATCTCACTTAGCAAACCTTGCAGCTGACCTGCATTTTACAAATAGTCTTTAGGGCTGTTTTTGTTTTTCAAAGATTAAAATTACACGAACTGAAAGTTTCCACAGCTTTTAACTTCCCTGTAAAAAATATTACACGCAAATGCTTGTCTTTCTTTAAGCCGAATTAATTAGAGCTCTTTTTACAGATATCACACGCAGGCAGAAGAAAACCTTGTTGCCAGATGAGGCCCTTTAAGAGACAGGGCTAGGAAAACAAACAGATATAAAACCAGAAAGAAACGTATTCCCTAAGGCAAGATTGCTAAACAAAGCCTTGCCACTAAGAAAAGAAAACTTTAAAAGTTAACTGCAGACAGGATGGAGAAGAGGAAAGAAAAGAAACAATTTTAAAATGCCTGGGGAAGAACCTCTTATTCTTCTGCAACTGGTTCCTCCACTAGGGAGAAAAGTTTAAGCTTAATTACTGTCTGATGGAGGAGTAGAACCCCTTGGTTGGGGAAGCGGGAGGCTGAAGCAGCTTGTAGCTCAGAACCAGCGCAGACGGCTGTGTGGGACCCACCCTTGGGTGGGCCGGGCAAACCAGCCCTGGCCTGCAGAGGGAAGCCGCAGGGAACTGCTGCTCACTGTTCTGTCCCAAAAAAGGAAGAAAATGGCCATGAAAAGACCCCGACCCCCGGGAGCAACAGGGTGTGGGGGCGCGGTTTCCTGTAAGCGCAGAAGTCCAAGGATGAAAAGGCTGGGAAACCACAGTGAGAGGTTTTGAGACCCCATTTTACCTACCACTTCTCAAGCCCCCATGTTGCTTCTGCATTGGGTGCATATATATTTAGGATCGTTAGCTCTTCTTGTTGCATTGATCCTTTCACCACCATGTAATGTCCCTCTTTGTTTCTTGTGTTCTTTGTTGTTTTAAAGTCTGTTTTATCAGAGACGAAAATCACAGCTTCTGGTAATGCTAACTGGCTGTTTTGCCCATTAGTTGAGGTAGATTCTTCATTACGGTGATGCTCTTTACCTTTTGGTATGTTTTTGGAATGGCTGATACTGGTTGTTCCCATCCATGTGTAGTGCTTCTTTCAGAAGCTCTTGTAAAGCAGGCCTGGTGGTGATGTAATCTCTGAGTACTTGTTTGTCCGCAAAAAATTTTATTTTTCCTTCGCTTATGAAGCTTAGTTTGGCCGGATATGAAATTCTAGGTT
>PVKP010027048.1:17704-31838 GCA_004027715.1 Plecturocebus donacophilus | reverse complement strand
AAAATTAGATGAGAGAAGAGGCAGGCGCCTATAGTTCCAGCTACTTGGGAGGCTGAAGCAGGAGACTCGCTTGAACCCAGGAAGCAGAGGTTTCACTGAACTGAGATCGTGCCAATGCACTCCAGCTTGGATGACAGAGAAAGACTTTGTCTTAAAAAAAAAAAAAAAAAGAAGAAGAAGAATTGTTAATATTCTTGGGTAATCAAGCAAAGTATTTTGTCAACCAACAAATATTTACTAAACTAATTATACTGCAAATATAGCAAAATATATAATCTGTAAATATAAAAAAAGAAAGATTACATTTATAATCAGAAAAGTATGTTCTGTTTCTTGTTTTTGCTTTAAAAAGTCTTCAAGAAAGGCTGTGTGGGTTTTTTTGTTTTGTTTTGTTTTGTTTTTTTAGATGGAGTGTTACTGGGTTGCCAGGCTGGACTGCAGTGGTGCAATCTCGGCTCACTGCAACCTCCACCTCCCGGGTTCAAGTGATTCTCCTGTCTCAGGCTCCCAAGGAGCTGTTATTACAGGTGCGCGCCACTACGTCCAGCTACTTTTTGTATTTTTGGTAGAGATGGGGTTTCACCATGTTGGCCAGGATGGTCTCAATCTCTTGATCTTGTGAACCACCCACTTTGGCCTCCCAAAGTACTGGGATTATAGGCATGAGCCACCACGCCCAACCAAAGGTGTATATTCTTAAACATTTGGGGTGTAAGTATATCTCTTTCTATGTCACGATCCCTCAGACCCTCCTAAATACTCCAGTATGTACCTCCCCAAACAAGGGCATTTTGCTACATTACTACTATACAAACCCAATAATCAGAAAATAAACATTGGTATAATACAGAGACAAACCATACACATTCAAATTTTACCAAAGGTCCCAACAATGAGTCTCTTTCAGGTCCAGGATCCTATACAGAAACACATACTGCACTTAGTTAACAGACCTCCTCAGTCTCCCTCAATCAGTCTTTCCTTCTTTACCCATCCTTCATGTCCTTGACTGTCAAGAGTACAGCCCAGTCAGGCGTGGTGGCTCACACCTGTAATCCCAACACTTTGGGAGGCCAAGGCAGACAGATCACCTGAGGTCAGGAGTTCCAGACAAGCCTGGTCAACCCATTTCTACCAAAACTACAAAAAAAAAAAAAAAGCCAGGCATGGTGGTATGTGCCTATAACCCCAGCTACTCAGGAAGCTAAAGTATAAGAATCACTCAAACCCAGGAGGTAGAGGTTGCAGTGAGCAACCACTGCTCTCCAGACTAGGTGACACAGCAAGACTCCGTCTCAAAAAAAAAAAAAGAAAAGAAAAGAAAAGAAAAGGACAAGCCTTTCATTCAATCTGGGCCCAGCTGATGTTCCTAGTAATCAGATTCAGGTCATGTATTCTTAATAAGAATATTCAGAAATGATGCTGTGCATACTATATCTATCTTTCCCATCCCTAGGAATGTTAACTTTCATCACTTGGTCAACCTGGTGTCTGCCAGGTTTCTTCACTGTAAAGTAACTATGTTTTCCTTTGTGCTTGATTTATATATTATGGGGAATTATTGCGATAATTCACCAATATCCTGTTCCTCATCAAATCTCTACCAACCAGCCTTAGCACTCACTGACTACTCTTGCCATTATCAAACACCACAAAGATGGTGATTATCTAATTCCAACATTCCTTCTACATTTGTAGTTGGCATTTTAAAAAGAGCTTACCCTGTCCCCCTAAATTCATTTATTCATTTATATACATATGACCTCATGGATTCTTATTTTATTCTATAAATTATAATCCCCTACTCTATTTTGTTGCTCAAATTATGTGAAATTTAGCCAGTGTGAGTCCTTTCAAAGTAATTCTTGTATCTTTTGACACATCCTCATAGTTTTGAGTACTTCCTTACTTTCTGGCACAACTGAATTCTGTAGGCTCATTTTATACTTTCCCTCTCTGGCCCCACAGTATTTCTCCAAGGAGCCTTGGTCCCTCTTAGTCAATGATAATATTTAGAAATGAAAAGCCGGGCACTAGGTGCGCTCACTGTTACTGAGGTTTCACTACAAGTAAGAGCTCTCAGCAGAGAGAGCTAAAGAATATATAAATATATAAACATACACATATAATATACCTAAATCATTGTCTTTTTTGAGACAGAGTCTCAGTCTGTCACCCAGGCTAGAATACAGTAGTGTGACCATGGCTCACTGTGGCCTCTGCCTCCTGGACTGAAGCAATCCTCCAGCCTCAGCCTCCTGAGTAGCTGGGACTACAAGCACCTCCCATCATGCCCAGTTAATTTTATTGTTTTTAAGATGAGACCTCCATATATTGCCCAGACTGGTCTCAAACTCCTGGCCACAAGCAATGCTCCCACCTAAGCCTCCCAAAGTGCTAGGATTATAGGTGTGAGCCACCACACCTGGCCTAGCACCCTTCAAAGGTCTGAACTGAATAGATTTGCCACCTATTGTCTCTAAAGGAGGCCACTGCATCTATGTAATAAGAATTGTGGTCTCCACAATCCTTTATCTTAACCCAGACACTCCTCTGTACTGATTCCAGGTTTTTAGATAATAACTCCTCCAACAAATTGCCAATTAGAAAATCTTTGGGGCCAGGCGCAGTGGCTCACGCCTGTAACCGTAGCACTTTGGGAGGCCAAGGCAGGTAGATCATGAAGTCAGGAGTTCAAGACCAGCCTGATCAAGATGGTGAAACTCCATCTCTACCGAAAATACAAAAATTAGATGGGCATGGTGGGGGGTGCCCGTAATCCAAGCTACTCAGGAGGCTTAGGCAGAGAACTGCTTGAACCTGAGAGATGGAGGCTGCAGTGAGCCAAGACTGTGCCACTATACTCCAGCCTGGGTGACAGAACGGGACTCCATCTCAAAAAAAAAAAGAAAATATTTGAATCTACCTATCAGCTGTAAGCTCCCGTCTTTCCAGGCTGAACCAGTGTATATACCTCACATTTACTGATTGATGTCATATGTCTTCCTAAAATGTATACAACAAAGCTATAACTCAACCACCTTGGGTACATATTCTCAGAACCTCTTAAGACTGTGTCTTCATCCATGGCCACTCATATTTGGCTCAGAATATAAATATCTTCAAATATTTTACAGAGTTTCACTCTTTTCGTCAACAAGTACCTATAATCCTTTTCAGTATGCTACCATATAAAAATATTTGTGGCCAGGAACAGTAGCTCACACCTGAAATTCCAAAACTTTGAAAGGTCAATGCAGGAGGACTGTTTGAGGCCAGGAGTGCCCGACCAGCCTGGGCAACGTAATGAGACCTCAACTCTACAAAAAATTAAAAATAAAAACTAGTTAAGTCAGGCACAGTGGCTCACACCAGTAATCCCAGCACTTTGGGAGGCCGAGGTGGGTGGATCACCTGAGGTCAGGAGTTGGAGACCAGCCTGACCAACATGGTGAAACCCCATCTCTACTAAAAATACAAAATTAGCTGGGCATGGTAGCACATGCCTGTAATCTCAGCTAATTTGGAAGGCTGAGGCAGGAAAATCACTTGAACCGGGAGGTGGAGGTTGCAGTAAGCCAAGCTTGTGCCATTGCACTCCAGCTTAGGCAACAAAAGCAAAACTCTGTCTCAAAAAAAAAAAAAATTAGTCAGGCATGGTGGTATGCACCAGTAGTCCCAGCTACTCAGTGGGGGTGAGGCAGGAGGACCGCTTGAGGATCGCTTGAGCCCAAGAGGTCAAATCTGCAGTACGCTGTGATCACACCACAGCCTGGGCAAAAGAGCAAGACTCCATCTCTCTCTCTCTCTCTCTCTCTCTCTCTCTCTCTCTCTCTCTCTCTCTCACACACACACACACACACACACACACGCACGCATGCAGCCATAAGGCCACACTGGTACTAAAAGCACAAAAGAAAAAACAACTGAAATTCAAATATGAGCAGATCTACAATTAAGATGGTATATTAGTTTTGTAATACACCATCACTTATTAGGTTAAGTTCCCAAGAAAAGCTAGTTAGCTACTTCCAAACTATATTTGGAACAGGGTAGAAAATCATGTAAGATGTAATTCAATCTTGTAATAATCCTTAATCGGCATACTATATTCAAATGAGTGTTTTTACGTTTTTATCATTTTATTTTATTTGAGACAGGGTCTCATTGCCAGGCTGTTCTCAAACTCCTGACCTCAAGAGATCCTCCTGCCTTGGCCCCGAAAAGCATGGGGATTACAAGCATGATCCACCATACCTAGCTTCAGTTTTCTTTATACTAACTCATCCACTCCAACCTGGGATATTTATAGACTCTCAAGGTTAAAGTGTGCATTAAAGGTCATCTAACTGAACTACTAATTCAAGATGTTTCTTACTTCAAATCTGGTCTGTGAACCAACAACATAGGCATCATCTATCTGGGAGCTCATTAGAAATGTAGAATCTCAGGCTCTACCCTCAGACTCACTGAATCAGAAACCATCTTAAAAAGATCCCCAGGCAATTCAAGGGCACTTTAGAGTTTGAAAAGCATTATTATAGAACATATCCGAGACGTAGTCACTGGGCCGCCTGACTGCCGCCATCATGAGTCACAAGCTTCTCGGAAGGGCCTGTCTCAATCGACTCTGCCCTGTCACTGCAAGGTTCCCACTTGGCTGAAGTTGGCATCTGATGACATGAAGGAGCAGGATTTACAAACTGACCAAGAAGGGTCTGTCTCTCTTACAAATCAGTGTGATCCTGAAGCTCATATGGTGTTGCACAAGTATGTTTTGTGATAGGCAATACAATCTTAAGAATCCTTAAGCTCAAAGGACTTGCTCCTGATCTCCCTGAGGATCTCTACTGTTTAATTAAGCAAGCAGTTGCTGTTCCAAAGCATCTTGGGAGGAACAGAAAGGATAAGGATGCTAAATTCCATCTGATTCTGATAGGCAAATTCACTGACTGGCTCAGTGTTATTGATACAAGACCAAGCAAATCCTTCCTCCCAATTGAAAATATGAGTCATCCACAGCTTCTGCCCTGGTTGCATAAATTTGACAATGTACTCAAGTAATAAAATGATTGTTTATTGGGAAAAAAAAAAAAAAGTAGTCACTGAGAAAGCAACATCATGTGTCTTATGCCAGGGTATGTCTGTGATACAGAAACTAGTACCTACAAACTACTATACCAATTTAAATAGCCCAGGCCAGCATTACTCCTTCTAATTAAACTTGATCACTCACCTTCAAGACTATCTCAGGACTAATTTTTTTAAGTGAAATTTCCCTGAAGAATCTACCCTAAATTAAACTTATCCTCCCCATACTAGTTGCAACCCTACTATATAGTTGGGCACTTTATTATTTCACCTTAGCATTATATATTTATCATCTTTAAAGTGCCAAGTCCATATCTTGGAATTCTAGCAAGACTAAGCTCCTGAATTACAAAAACATGCCAATTTTTTTAAAACTCCACAACAAGGAAAAACAACAAACAAAATTTCTAGAAATTTGTTCACTTTTTTTTTTTTTTTTTTTTGAGATGAAGTCTCGCTCTGTTACCAGGATCGAGTGCTGTGGCATGGTCTCGGCTTACAGCAACCTCCACCTCCCAGGTTCAAGCAATTCTCCTGCCACAGCCTCCTGAGTATCTGGGACTACAGGAGCAAGCCACCAGACCTGACTAATTTTTGTATTTTTAGTAGAGATAGGGTTTCACCATATTGGCCAGGCTGGTCTCAAACTCCTGACCTCATGATCTACCAGCCTCGGCCTTCCAAAGTGCTGGGATTACAGACATGAGCCACTATGCCCAACCACAAATTATTAATAGAAATTATTAGGGGCGGGCTGGGCACAGTGGCTCATGCCTGTAATCTCAGAACTTTGGGAGGCTGAGGTGGGTGAATCATGAGGTCAGGAGTTTGAGGCCAGTGTGGCCAACACAGTGAAACCCCGTCTCTACAAAAAATACAAAAATGTTGTGGTGGCAGGCACCTGTAATCCCAGCTACTTGGGAGGCTGAGGCAGGAGAATATTTTGAACCTGGGAGGCAGAGGTTGCAGTGAGTTGAGACCACACCACTGCACTCCAGCCTGGGCTACAGAGCAAGACTCCATCTCAAAAAAAAAAAAAAAAAAAAAAAGAAATTATTAGGGGCAAGAAAGGAGGGCTCATGGTCAATTAAGTTTGGGAAACAATGAGGTCCAAGGCTTTTTGCTGCAAAACTTCTAAAAGTATTATGATAACATGCAAAGTAAATCTCTACGGATGGAATAAAGTACATAACATTTCACAAACTTATTTGATCAAGCTCTCTTTTTTCATGGAACATATGCAGGTACTAGTTTCCCAAACATACTCTGGAAATAAGCACTATGTGCTTGAATTAAAGACAAAAAAATAGTAAAATATTTGAAGTTTAGCAATTTTAAAAATAATCTGAGTATACTGCATATCAATTTAAGTGAGTTTTGCATATTTATTTATTGGTCATTCACATATTCTATTGGCTTTCTTCAATTCCACTCAGAAGTATTTCTCAAACTGTTGTTTATGTACTACCTAAATCAAAAATCACCTGGCTTACTCATTAAAAAATACAACCTGCTGGACTGGAATCTCTGGAGGTGAAAAATTTTTAATGAGGGCTTCCAAATGATTCTTAGTACACAAAAGTCTGAGGACCTCTGGCGTGTAACATACTTCAAGTATAATACAAAGCACATCATCCTAACTGCTGCAATGTACTGGTATATTTATTTTTTTGTCACAGGAGGGTTTCCATCTTGATTTGGCTCTATGACAGAGACCTCAGAATAAAGAGCATTACCAAAGACTCCTTCCCTCCAAAGAAACCTAAGGATTTAAGTAAAGCAAGCAACCACAATGTAAACAGGTACAAAATAATTACTTCACCTTTTAATTAACTTCAAGCTTTGGGAAAGCTTCTACCTACACATCTGATACTAACAATTCACCCTTAATAGGACAGTCATAAGGCTCAACCTTAATTTTTTCATCTTCAAAGCATTTTACTAGCTAATGATAACCTAACCCTTTGAGGGAAGGCGTTACCAGTTTCATGACAAAGATATTTAAGAGATTATGCAATCTACCCACAGCCATTTAGCAATCTGTGTCAGAATGATTATAATCCATGAGTAAGAAAAGTATCTCAGGCATAAAGGAAATAATTTCAATTAACTAACATTTATTGAGGACCTACTGTGTACATAAGACATAGAAAGCAGTTGTAAAAAAAAAAAAAAAAAAAAAAAAAAAAAAAAAAAAAAAAAAAAAAAAAAAAAAAAAAAAAAAAAAAAAAAACTATTAGAGTAATACCTAATTCTCTGAAAGCAAAAAACAAAAAAACTATAACTGCTAGTTAGCAGAGATGAAGGAAGACATCATAAATGATGCAGACTTTAAAAGATGTTTTTGGCCGGGCATAGTGGCTCACACCTGTAATCTCAAAACTGGGAGGCTGAGGTGGGCAGATTGTTTGAGCTCAGGATTCGAGCCCAACCTGGGCAAACTGGCAAGACCCTGTCTCAAAAAAAAAAAAAAAACAGAAAACTTAGCCAGGTGTGCTACTGCACACCTGCAGTCCCAGCTACTTGGGAGGCTTAAGTAGGAGAAACACCTGAGCCCTGGCAGTTGAGGCTACAGTGAGCCATAACTGAACTCCAGTCTGGACAACAGAGCAAAACTGTGTCTCAAAAATAAGTAAGCAAATAAATAAATTAATGATGTTTTCAAGTTTTCTTTTTTCTTATTTAGTAATAGTAACCTATGTTTTCAAGTTTTCTATAGAAATGGGAATATGTGGCCAGGCGTGGTGGCTAACACCTGTAATCCAAGCACTTTGGGAGGCCAAGGCAGGGCAGATCACAAGGTCAGGAGTTCAAGACCAGCCTGACCAACATGGTGAAACCCCATCTCTACTAAAAATACAAAAATTAGCCAGTCATGGTGGTGGGCGCCTGTAATCCCAACTACTCAGGAAGCTGAGTCAGGAGAATAGCTTGAACCCAGGAGGCGGATGTTGCAGTGAGCTGAGATCACACCACTGTACTCCATCCTGGGCGACAGAGCAAGACTCCACTTCAAAAAAAAAAAGAAATGGAAATATGTATCCTAACAACTTAATAATGGAGCACATAAAATAGCAGAACACAATCCAAGGATGAGATAACTTCCAAAAGAAATATAATAATAATAATGTAAAATCCTACAGAAATTAAATAATGAAAAGGTAGTCATCCCCACTTAAAAAAACTTTTTTGTGTAAATTCCAACCTCTTTAAATAATTTTTTTCAATTTATAAAAAGCATTTTCTCCTTGACTTTTATAGTCCCTTAAACCATACTCATCAGCTACCATAAATAATGACTATTATTCTGTCATAAATCTTATAAACTGAGGCAAAAGAACTTGAGAATAACTAGAAATGAATATATGCTGCTCTGATTCTCAAGGAAGACTTCATGCCCAGATCCAAATTTGTCAGAAATCTAAAAGCTGGATTTTAACCTAAAGACAAAAAGAATGGATCCAAGTATAGCATTTAAGAATGAGATGCATGGAAATAAGTGAATTAGCAGACCACTATATTAAATAAAAACTTGATGATGGCCTCATTTAGAATTGGGAAAATCAGAAAGAAGAAATTTAGTCCAGAAAACAAAATAACTAGATTAGTGATATCAAAATAAATACAATAAAGGCAGGTATAAAAAGTGATGGGTGGTGGTGGAGGAGCCAGGGAACAGGTGATAAAGGCAGAAGTGTAATGCTGAATTAAAATTGTAAAGTTAGGTTTGGAATTATAGCCACAAATCTAAGGAGAGGTCTATCAGGCTATGGGAAATACACTTCTGAGGTGAAGTGAGTTAAGGAGCAGAGACAGGTATGAAAAATGGTCATAAAAGAAAATGATCACAGGTAATGTACATAATATAAAAATGGAAGGGCAGAAATCAAAACCTTAAAAAAATGCCTACATTAATGGGGATAAGCACAAGAGATGTCATAAAAATCAGAGAAAAATATAATCTCTCACTAAAACAAGGGGAGTTCAACTTTGCTCCAAAAAGACTTAACAGAAGAAAGCTGATAAACCCAAGGATTTGTAAGTAAGAGATCATTGTAATTTCTGATCAGGCAATGTCTGTGAAATGTGGAGTAGCAATCACTAGGTGAATAATGGAGCAAGTGGGGAGCAAGTACTGGTAATGACTACAGAGCTAGTCTTACAAAAATGTCAGAATTAAGAAAGAATGGAATTGGACGAAAGGATTTTCTTTCTCTTTCTTTTTTTTTTTTTTTTTTTTAAGAAAAGACAACCTGGCTTCTTATAGAAAAAAAGGGAACCATAAGAGAGAATAAACCAAATTATTTAAAAAGTAAATGATGAGAGAAAAAGACTCAAAGAGACAAGAAAGTAAAAACAGAATGGGAACATTTTCTCCCAAGTTAGATCAGAAAGTATAAGGGTGCAATCAGTCTTTTCCAATTTCCTTATAGGACAGGCTTTTTGTATACTTTTTTAAAACAAGTATTCCTGTTTTCACAAGGAAGCTTAGAAGAGCAGTCAGCTTCTTTTTCTTTCATTTATAAAAAGAATGCACAGAGGCAGTGGTTACCATGACTGCAGAAAACAAAACTCTGCACTGCTATTTATTTATTTAGGGCCAACACTATTCTACAAAGTCCTGAAATGGCAGGCATACAAAATGTTCTAAATTTTCCTCAAATATCCCAAGAACAAGGGCTTACTAGTTTAGTATTTCTAAGCAATCAACATGAAAGAATACAGAAAGAGAAAAAAATACATAGAAGCAACCAGTTAGTTTAGGAGAAAAATTAAAAAATAGTCTGTAGTAATTTAAAATACACTTTTCTTCCAGATAAAAATTTCTAAAAGGTAGTTTCTAAAAATCAGAAAATATTATATTACTTAAAATAAGGGATAATGTAGGTACCAAAAAATGTCACATGCTCAGGCATGGTGGCTCATATCTATAATCCCAGCACTTTGGGAGGCTGAAGTAAAAGGATCACTTGAGCCCACGAGTTCAAGAACAGCCTGAGCAACAAAGTAAGATTCCAAAACTTGTCTCTACAAAAAATTTAAAAATTAGCCATGCATAGTGGCACATGCCAGTAAGCCCAGCTACTCAGGAGGCTGAGGTGGGTGGATCGCCTGAGCCACCAGGAGGTCCAAGCTGCAGGGAGCTATGATTACACCACTGCACTCCAGCTTGGGTGACAGAGCCCAAAAAAGAAAAAGAAAAAGAAAAGAAAAATGCTACAGACATTGAAGTTGTCCAGACAGGACTAATCCTACATTGTAGCACTATAACTCTGAAACTATTAACCTCATGAGATTGTTGAGGTAGTATAAGTAACAAAATTTTTCTCCTACTGCCTCACAGTAGATACAATCGCAAGTAAGAATACTTGTTTGGCTTTATAGAATTAATGTAACTTCATAAGCTTATTAATTATTTTTAATGATTCATTCCTTCCACAGACAAAATTTATTAAGTGTCTATTTTTGTGTTACATACTAAAGATTCTTAGCACTAAGGCAGTCCCTGCCTTTCATGGAAGTTAAAATTTAACTCCTTAAATTAACCGGTAAAGATATGAAAACAGTGCTGATAGTATTGGAGAATGGGGCACAAATTGGTTTAGCATCTGTGCAAGGGAATTTGACAAAACCTATGAAAATTTAAAATACACATTATCATTTGACCCAGTTAATTCCACTTAATCTAAAAGACAAAGGTCGGCTGGGTATGGTGGCTCATGCCTATAATCCCAGCACTTTGGGAGGCTGAGGCAGGTGGATCACTTGAGGTCAGGAGTTCAAGACCAGCCTGGCCAACATGGTGAAACATTGTCTCTACTAAAAATACAAAAAAAAAAAAAAAAAATTAGCCAGGCGTGGTGGTGGGTGCCTGTAATCCCAGCTATTTGGGAGGCTGAGGCAGGAGAAGCGCTTGAACCTGGGAGGCAGATGCTGCAATGAGCCAAGATCGCGCCAACGCACTCCAGCCTGGGCGACAGAGGGAGACTCAGTCTAAAAAAAAAAAGATTATTTTCTGCTATGCTATTTATAAATATGGAGAAAACCTGTATGCCAACAGGGAAAGGTTAAAAAAGTGGCAGTATAATGATATAAAGAAATACTAGAAAGGCTCCTAGTCAACAGTGTAAGGAAAAAAAAGAAATGTTAGAAAGCCATCAAGAACAATGAGATAAGACAGGTGTGGTGGTTCACACCTGCAATCCCAGCACTTTGGGAGGCCAATGCATGCCTGTAGTCCCAGCTACTCAGAGGCTGAGGTGGGAGATCACTTGAGTCTAGGAGGTCAAAGCTGCAGTGAGCCATGACTACACCACTGCACTCCAGTCTGGGTGACAAAGTGAGACACTGTCTCCAAAACAAAAACAAAAAGATACATATATACATATATATTATACACACACACATTGCACATGTACCTACAGGTTGTTTATTTGCGTATATGTGTGTCACACATATACACACATATAAACCCGTAGGTAGATGTGCAATGGTCGGGGGGATGTACAGCAGCTTTAACAGTGGTTATCCCTTGGGAGAACAAACTGGAGAAATTAGGGGAGTAGGAAGAAACCCTTTCTGTGTATGTTCATATTATTTGAAATATTTATTTCATCATAATGTGTGGAAAACAAAATAAAAAAATATTTCATACTTTTTAATAAGAATAAAATATTTTTCCAAAGAGTTTAAGTTTGTTTTTTTGTTTTAATTTTTGGTGGTTTTTTTTTTTTTTTGAGATGGAGTCTCACCTTATCATCCAGGCTGGAGTGCAGTGGCACAATCTTGGCTCTCTGCAATCTCCACCTACCAGGTTCAAGCGATTCTCCTGCCTCACCCTTCCAAGTAGCTGGGACTATAAGCACGCACCACAATGCCTGACTAGTTTTTTGTATTTTTAGTAAAGACAGGGTTTCGCTAGGTTGGCCAGACTGGTCTTGAACTCCTGAACTCGTGATCTGCCTGCCTCTGCCTCCTAAAGGGACTACAGGCATGAGCCACCGCGCCTGGCCAACACCAACTTGTTAAAAAAAATTCATCGGCCAGGTGTGGTGGCTCATGCCTGTAATTCCAGCACTTTGGGAGGCCAAGGCAGGTGGATCACCTGAGTTCAGGAGTTCAAGATCAGCCTGACCAATATGATAAAACCCCTTCTCTACTAAAAATACAAAAATTAGCTGGGCATGGTGGCATGCACCTGTAATCCCAGCTACTCTGGAGGCTGAGGCAGGAGAATCGCTTAAACCCAGGAGGTGGAGGTTACGGAGTGCCAAGATCACGTCATTGCACTCTAACCTGGATAACAAGAGCGAAACTCTGTCAGTAAGAAAAGAGAGAGAGAGAGAAGGAGAGAAAGGAAAGAAAGGAAGAAAAGAACTTCCAGCCATAAGAAAATATAATGAAAATATACAGTAGGCAGGGTGCAGGGACTCAGAACTGTATCCCAGCACTTTGGGAGGCTGAGGTGAGCAGATCGTTTGAGGTCAGGAGTTTGAGACCAGCCTGGCCAATATTGTGAAACTTGGTCTCTAATAAAAATAGAAAAATGAGCCAGGCATGGTGGCACACGCCTGTAGTTCCAGCTACTTGGGAGTCTGAGGCACAGAACTGCTTGAATCTGGGAGGCGGAGGTTGCAGTGAGCTGAGGTTGCACCACTGTACTCCAGCCTGGGCAACAGAGCAAGACTCTGTCTCAAAAATAAAATAAAATACAGGGTAAGAAGAAAGAACATTAGATGAGCACGTTAAAGAGTCTGCAGTAAGAGTAACATGGTCCAGGCATGGTGGCTCACACCTATAATCCCACCACTTTGGCAGGCCGAGGCAGGCAGGTCACCTGAGGTCAGGAGTTTAAGACCAGCCCGACCATCATGGAGAATCCCTGTCTAAATACAAAACTAGCTGGGCATGGTGGTGCATGCCTGCAATTGAAGCTACTTGGGAAGCTGAAGCAGGAGAATCACTTGAACCCGGGAGGCAGAGGTTGCGGTGTGCCGAGATCACGCCATTGCACTCCAGCCTGGGCAACAAGAGCGAAACTCCAACTCAAAAAAAAAAAAAAATGAGGTAACAAAAATTTTTAAAGAAAAAAATGAGAGTTAATTGACCAGGCACAGTGGCTTACACCTGTAATCCCAGCACTTTGGAGGCCAAGGTAGGCAGATTGATTGAGCCCAGGAGTTCTGGAGGCCAAGGTAGGTGGATTGACTGAGGCCAGGAGTTCTGGAGACCAAGGTAGGTGGATTGATTGAGCCCAGAAGTTCAAGACCAGCTTGGCAACTGGGGGAAACCCCATCTCTACAAAAAATTAGCCAGGCATAGTGGCACGTGCTTGTAGTCCCAGCTACTTGGGGGGCTGAGGTGGGCAGATCACCTGAGCCAGTGCCCAGGCTGCAGTGAGCCTTGATCATGCCACTATACCCAGCCTCGATGACGGTGAGATCTTATCCCAAAAAGAAATGAAAGGACTCTCATACACTACACTCCTAGGAGTGGAGACTAGAGCAGTATATCTAGAGGTAATATTTAAGTAAACATACACTCTTTCACTATTGGTGTCTCTCTCAAAGAAATTCCCCCACACCATGTCCAATGGGACATTGCATCAGAGTATTAACTGCAGCAATATTTGCAGTGGCAGAGAGTAGGAAGCAATTTAGGTACCCATCACTTGAGGGTGGATAGCTAAAATGCAATGAATGTACCCAAGAAGTACTATGTAGCAGATGGGAGTAGTGACTCTATGTATATACACTTACTACATGGATGAAAATATTGGTAAGAAAAAATAATAAAATAAGCTCTACAGCAAAATACCACTCATGAAAACTTAAAAGACATACATATAAAGCAACACAGTAATCAGGTATTCTATCATCTAAACATGTTAAATAGAGGGTTGAGGGCATTAATAATTCTTTGGGGACAAGCATAAACTGTGCACGTGCCAGGTAAATCAGAACTATCCAAGGCTAATGGAGACATATGGTCCCCCTACCTATTAACCACTATTCTCTGTAACCTAGGAAAACAAAGTCTTGAT
>PVKP010027048.1:0-17604 GCA_004027715.1 Plecturocebus donacophilus | reverse complement strand
AGCCTTGCCTGGCTATCAATTCATTATTTTCCTCTTAGGTATGCTGACTTCCCACACTTCAGATCATCAGTAAAATATAAGCCACAAAAACATACTAAAACCTTTACATAACTTATTTGGAAGTTATGATCGATCATCAGGATGGATAAGTAAAATTTTATAACATAATTTTATACCTTCTGTTACAATCTCAACCTAAGATCTCTTACAGAAAAATTCTTTCAAAAGTACATAATGCTCAAACATCAAGAGTTAAAATCCAAAGAGTCAGTATTCCACACAGCTGTAAAAGAGGGAATAGTTTTAGGTTAGGCTAAAAGAGTTCACTAACTATTCTTGCATTATCTTTCAAGGATCAAATTTATTCCATAACTGATTAATCTTCACCACTTTTAGAGGGAAAAGTTACGTAACACAAAGTTTTAAACAACAAATGAAAGTTTTAATCCAAGTTTAGTTTTCCTACATTTCTCTGAAATTACTTAGATTACTACCAAAAACAAAACACAATGGCTTCAATTTTTTTAAGCAAATTCTAAATTTAAGTCCAAAAATCATGGCTGACAAGTTTTTAAGTAACTTCTAAATTCAAACCCAAAAATATCAGACCACTCCAATCATCCTCTCTAATACTCCAAACCCTAATCAGAAAACCAGATCTTAGTAAAGTCACTAACCACATACTATGCAAGAAAGTTGTCTGGCACATAAGAGTAATTTCCACTAACCATAGGTTTCTGCCAAAATCTTTAAAATAGTATCCTATTTCTTCACTTCATTCTAAATTTGCCACAAAAATGTAGTGTTAAAAGACCTTAAGGGTCCAAAAGGAGACAAGAATGGGTATAAACTTCAGATATAACGATCAAACAAAAATAATTTTAGGGTGCTTTTGGTTCCTCTCTAAAACTCACATGGGAAGTGAGCCTGGAAGCAATAGCCCCTAGGCAGGCTGCTAAATCACCTGAATAAACCTAGATGAAAGGACACTAGACCTGAGGGAAGGGCTAATTATTTTTTTATGGCATGTAATTGTCTCTTCCACTAGACTTTAAGTACATACCATGAAGCAGGGACTTTGTTTCATTCTCTACCTGCTTTCACCCCAAACACAATGCTAGATTCTTAAGATTCAGACAAGCATAATGACACGCCTCCAGGAGTTCCATTCACAGACTACAGTGTGAATGGCATTTCCTGGACTTCTATGATTTTGCAACCCAAAAGGAGCCAAAAATGTTTGCCCACATGGTACTTACATTTTAGTGTAGTAGCTGCTTGATATTTATTGAATGAATGAATGTATGAACGAACAAAAGAACAAGCAAGCCTCACCATCAAAAACTAAGCTCTGGATTACCTCCAAATTTCTGTCTGGCAAGATTAGAGAATATACTTGGTGGGTATTTTAAGCATCATTCCTTTAAGGATTCCAATTTGGGTCCTAGAATACAGATATAAACTAACAATGCTAAAGATGTTTAATTTACTAATGCAAATCTTCATATATAAATATATGCTATAGAATGTCTTTTCAAGAGGTTTAAAGTATGAAACTTTTTTTTTTTTGAGATGGAGTTTTGCTCTTGTTGCCCAGGCTAAAGTGCAATGGCTCGATCTCGGCTCACTGCAACCTCTGACTCCTGGGTTCAAGTGATTCTCCTGCCTCAGCCGCCCAAGTAGCTGGGGTTACAGGCATGCGCCACCATGCCTAGCTGATTTTGTATTTTTTTTCTTTTTCTTAACATTCTTGGAGTATAATTTTGTATTTTTAGTAGAGACAGGGTTTCACCATGTTGGCCAGGCTGGTCTCGAACTCCTGACCTCTGGTGATCCGCCAGCCTCCGCCTCCCAAAGTGCTGGGATTATAGGCGTGAGCCACCACAATGGCCTGAAACATTTTTTTCAAATGGAAAACACTTTACTCCCCCTAGGGATAGTTTCCCAGAGCATAAAAGCAAACGCATACGCTATAAATTAGTATCACCAAGTAGAGGGAAAGATGGTAGCACAAGTATACCTCTAATAAAGACCACAAGGCCCAGACTTTCAGTCTACTTACAGGGATTTGTTTTTCCCCCCAAAGCCAACATAAAAATATTGAGAAGAAGGCTGGGGGTGGTGGCTCATGTTTGTAATTCCAGCACTTTCAGAGGCTGAGATGGGTGGATCACCTGAGGTTGAGAGTTCAAGACCAGCCTGACCAACATGGTGAAAGCCCATCTCTTTAAAAAAAAAAAAAAAAAAAAATTGAGAAGAGCCAAGTGCAGTGGCTCACACCTGTAATCCCAGCTACTCAGCAGGCTGAGTCAGGAGGATTGCTTGAGGTCAGAAGTTCAAGACCAGCCTGGGTAACATAGTGAGACTCCTGTCTCTAACAAAAATATAAACCAGTAGCAGTCGTTCACTCCTGTAATCCCAGCACTTTAAGAAGCTGAGGCAGAAGGATTTATTGAGCCCAGGAGTTCGAGACCACCTTGGGCAACATGGTGAAACTTTGTCTCTACAAAATAAAAAAATTAGCCAGGTGTAGTAACACATGCTTGTAGTACCAGCTACTTGGAGGCTGAGGTGAGAGAATCCACTGAACTCAGGAGGTCAAGGCTGCAGTGAGCTGTGATCACAGTACTGCACTCCAGCCTGGAGAACACAGCAAGATCCTGTCTCAAAAAAATATATATATACTACATATACGTCTACTATGTACCCACAAAAAATTTTTTTAATAAAAAAACAAAAAAATATATACACAAATAATAAACTATTAATAAAAAATATTGTGGCCAGGCGCAGTGGCTCACGCCTGTAATCCCAGCACTTTGGGAGACCAAGGCAGGCAGATCACAATGTCAGCAGTTCAAGACCAGCCTGGCCAACATGGTGAAACCCCATCTGTACTAAAAAATACAAAAATTAGCTGGGCATGGTGGTGCATGCCTGTAGTCCCAGCTACTCGGGAGGCTGAGGCAGGAGAATCGCTTGAACCCAGGAGGTGGAGGTTGCAGTAAGCCAAGATCGAGCCACTACACTCCAGCCTGAGTGACAGAGCAAGATTCCACCTTCAAAAAAAAAAAAAAAAAAAGGAAAAGAAATACAGATGAAACAAGATATACAAGTAGAGAAGACAGAACTAGATTTAAATATTACCCCTACTATTTATTACCTATTTAGCCTTCCACAGGCTACTTAACCTCTTAGGCAACTGAATTTCCTCAGCTGTAAAATGGGGGTATCATCACTTGCCCTACAGTTACAAGGATTGAATGAGACAGCATTAAACAACATCTGGCATGTATGAGATGCTAAATAAAGCTTGGTTTACTTTTCCCCTCATTAGGACAAAATGCAACAAATGAGTATAGCAAAAAAGAAAGATTGTCGGCTAGGCATGGTAGTGCCCATCTGTAACCCTAACACTTTGAGGGGCCAAGGGAGGATAGCTTTGAGGCCAGTAGTTCAAGACTAGCCTGGGCAACATAAGAAGACCCCCATCTGTATTTTGAAAAAAAAAAAAGATTGTCAATGTGAAAATAATTTTAAATGAGTCATACTTTCCATTCATTCATTCATTCAAAAAGTATTAATTGGCCAGGTGCAGTGGCTGTAGTCCCAGCATTTTGGAAGTCTGAGGTGGGCAGACTGCTTGAGCCCAGGAGTTCAAGACCAGCCTGGGCAACATGGCAAAACCCTGTCTCTACAAAAAACACAAAAATTAGCCAACTGTGGTGTCTTGCACCTATAGGCCCAGCTACTCAGGAGGTTGAGGTGGGAGATCACTTGAGCCCAAGAGGCAAAGGTTGCAGCAAGCCAAGATCATGCCACTGCACTCCAGCCTGGGAGATGAAGTAAGAGCCTCTCAAAAAAAAAAAAAAAAGTATTAGGAGCCAGATGTGGTGACTCACGCCTATAATCCCAGCACTTTGGGAGGCTGAGGCGGGTGAATCACCTGAGGTCAGGAGTTCAAGACCAGCCTGGCCAACATAGTAAAACCCTGTCTCTATTAAAAATACAAAAATTAGCCGGGTATGGTAGCATGTGTCTGTAATCCTAGCTACTCAGGAGGTTGAGGCAAGAGAATCACTTGAACTCGGGAGACGGAGGTTGTAGTGAGCAGAGGTCATTTCATTGTACTCCAGCCTGGGCAACAAGAGTGAAACTATGTCTCCAAAAAAACAAAACGTATTAGGCCGGGCCCGATGGCTCACACCTGTAATCCCAGCACTTTGGGAGACCAAAGCAGGCAGATCACCTGAGGTCAGGATTTCAAGACTAGCCTGGCCAACATGGCAAAACGCTGTCTCTACTAAAAATACAAAAATCAGCCAGGCGTGGTGGCTTATGCCTGTAATCCTGGCTACTCAGGAGGCAGGAGAATTGCTGAAAACTGGAAAACAGAGGTTGCAGTGAGCTGAGATGGAGCCACTATACTCCATCCTGGGTGACAGAGCGAGACTCCGCCTCAAAAAAAAAAAAAAGAAAAAAAAAGTATTAATTAATTGGGCACTGACTGGCACACACTCAGGCGCTCAGGATACAGCTGTCAACATAATAGCCTGTCTTTAAAGAACACATACAAAAATGAGTTCCACCAAAACATTCAGCAAGTAGAGGACTAGGAGTCTTACCACACTAAGTATCTATGTCATTCATCTGGCACCGCCTCTGAACCAATTTACCTTAATAACTTCTCATATGCATATTATGTGCACACTTACAGTACCGAAGGTAAAAACTGTGTTTTATTTATCCTCTATCACAAAGTCCTATAACCATGATATTCTCAAAATGGGTCGCCTCCTCGATAAGCTATTCATTCATTCATTTAACAAATATTTTCTGAGCATTTTGAGCATTGTGTCAGGAGCTGTATTTGGGCTCTGGGAATACAGCAGTTATGGGGGAAATAAGATATAGTGCTTGCCTTCATGGAGCTCATGGCCTACTCTAATAGAAGAGTTTAGGAGAGAAAGACTTTAACCAAAGGTATATATCCTACCTCCAGATAAAACTACAATACTTACTGCAAAAAAAAAAAAAAAAAAAAACCATATTTAAATAAAGTTAACACATATATTTCCCTCTTAACTTTGTACTTCCATATAACTTTTTCCAAAAATTCCCAATGCTTTTTACTCAATAATTCATTTTTCATAGAATCCCTCTCCAGAGAAGAGGCATAAAAGAAGTATAAAATATTCCTATTGCAAGACCAAAAACCTAAGTATAAAGAAATCCACTCAAGCTGATTATGCACACAAATGAAATGGATAATGCAAACAAATGAAACTTCATTGTGTATGTCCTAAAAGAAACGCCAAACATATCATTCAAAGTAATATGGCACTTAGATCCTTGAATGAATAGGATCACTCTACATTCAGGTACAAACACTGGTTGGGCTTCTCAGTTCTCATAACAAGTAGTAATTCTACCGCTTGTCCAGCTGGTTTCCAGAAGTTATGAGTTTATCTATAATTAGGTATTTAGGAGACATGCAATAAAACACTTACCAAAGGATGGTTTAAAAGACTACTTGCCAGGGAAAATGATTTAAGGAATTAATAAGTATTCACTTCTATAGGCTTTATAAGTTTCATCTATGACCTAAACAACAGAAAGTGTATATATCTGGTCTACAGAAATAGCCAGTAACTGAATTTAAGCTGCATTTTCACTTGGCTACCAGAGCAATCCTATGAATTTCACCACTGCTTTGGTTCAAAATTGTGGCAGGGGACATTGTTATGTTACAATATTACCTATACTGTACTCCACGTGAATCTGCTACAGTATAAGGAAAAAAGTGCTCTGTTCTGAGGAACTTATATTTTTCCCTGCTCATCTGAGAGTTATATACATTATGAGCTTTCCCTCTCAGACTTCTTTTACCTCTTTAACCATCAACTTCAACCATTCTGCTTTGTTATGTTGACAAATGCATGAGTGTTGGAAAAGGAAAAGTACAGGGTGATAAAAGAGAATACTAAAGAAGGATCTAGGGATTTTTTAAATTAAAAATAAAGTAAGCATTTTACTTCTAAAGTTGCTCAAAGTATTTATTTTGATCTCACAAGTAAGATGGGGACTCAGAGTCAATGACCATCTCAAAAAGCCCAAAAAACTGTGACAAAGCCAGAAATACCAGCAAACAGATCTAACAAGGAGAAGTAGAAAAAAATAGTTGAAATATTTTTCAAAGATTGCTCTCCAGTTTTGTGAATACAGTATTAGATTGTTTACTGGGAGTGACACTTAGGTGGAGCAAATAAACACTTAATGACTGAAGGCCAGATTAACTGACCTAAAAGAGGTCAAGCTTTATGCAAGCTTGGAGAAAAAAAAAAGCCACAGTGTACAGGAGTAATTACATCCAACTGCATAGCACTAAAAGATAACCTGACATTTTAAAAGTGTGGGCATTGTGGTTAATGATAAGGGAGGAAAAAAAATAAGAAAATTTAAAAGTGTGGGCACAAAGGCAACCTACAGAATAGGAGAAAAATCTGCAAACTGTGTATCTGAGAGGCAGTTAATTTCCAAAATACATAGAGTACTCCTACAACTCCAGAGGAAAAAATTTTTTTAATAAGCAAAGCAGTATTTCAAGGCTTCAGTGAACTACGATTGTGCCACTGCATTCCAGCCTGGGCGTTAAAGGAAAAAAGGTCCTAACAGACACCACTCAGGTATATGAAAAGGTGCTCCACATTACTAATCAGCAGGGAAATGCAAACCAAAACCACAATGAGGAATCACCTCATACCATCAAGATGGCTCTTGTCAAAAAGACAAGAGACAACAAATATTGGGAAGAGGTGGAAAAAAGGGAATCCTCGTACCTGTCAGTAGAAATGCAAAATGGTGCAGCACTGTGGAAAATAGTATGAAGGTTCCTCAAACAAATAAAAATAGAACTCTACCATAAGATCTGGCAATCCCACTTCTGGGTATTTATCCAAAGGAATTGAAATCAGGCTTTCAAGGGGACATCTATACTCCCATGTTCACAGTAGCAATATTCGTAATAGCTAAGATATGGAAACAATCTAAATGTCCAACAAGAGATGAATGTAGGAAACATGCTGTACATGTGTGCATGCCCAATGGAATACTATTAAGCCAAAGAAAGGAATCTTGTCACTTACAACAACACAGATGCACCTAGAGGATATTACGCTAAATAATATAAGCCAGTCCCAGAAAGATAAATACTGTATGATCACACTTATATGTGGAATCTAAACTAGCAAATTCACAGAAGCAGAGAGTAGAAGGGTGATTGCCAGGGTCTTGGGGGGAGGCGATAAAGTATCACTTATGCCAGATAAATAAGTTCTGGAGATCTATATAGTGTAGTGCCTACATCTAAGAATACTGTATTGCATACTTAAAATGTTCTAAGTGGGTAGATTTTATAACAAGTGTTCTTGCCACAAAAATAATACTAATAATACATTCATAATAAAAGGGACAGGAAAACTTTAGGAATGATGGATATCTCTATGGTGTTGATGGTTTCACAAATACATACTTAACCTCCAAACTCACAGAGTTATATACACTAAGAGCAACCTTTTACATGTCGAAAAAAAAAAAAGCTTTTAATACTAAAAAAAGAAAAATAATAATTCTAATAATCTGCAGAATGTATATTTATCACCCATTCTATGCATACACTACTTGGGAAAAGATAAAACTATAAGAAAAACTCAAACTGCTATGACTTTTTAAAGCAAATAAAATGTCTCTGGACACAGTGAATGAAATAATCTAAAAACAGAGGGAAAAGAGGGAAAAACAGGCATCAGGTATAGTTAAGAACATGGCACAAAAGCAGAAAAAGGAGAAACTCCTCAATTATAGATGTTACAAACCGGAATACATTTCTTCCTACAAAAATAAGGGTCTGCTAAAGCAACAACATGGGCAACCCCATTTTGCATCAAGACTTTGTTACAGACACTGGTAAATGTCTGTTACAGACCCCATAGACATAGTGCCTTTAAGTACTCCAGAAAGGGTAAACCAGAAGTGCTAAATTCCTACAAAACTGGAGAAGAGCTAACCAGAAATATACAACAAATATACAGCCTGTTTAATAAATATGTAGTCCATAAACTTAATAAATTCAGAATTATAATTTAGCTTCTTCTAAAGGTCCAATCTCTATATAAGAGTAGTAAGCCTCTAAAAAATCTTTCAGAGAAAGCAATTAGATCACTCCATCATCTACTAGAGCCTAACATAAATCTTCTTAAGACTGAAAAACAAATATTTCAAAGTAAATCTTCAGTAGTCTGTTATTTATGGTGCTTTAAAACATCTTAAAAGGATCTTTGAAACAAAGTTTCATTAGTACCTTCCTACAAAGAGCTCTTGTATCTTTCATTCTTCTAGTAATTTAAAAGCTACCAAATGTTCATTTCCTCATTAGATTATTGATTCCTAGCCTTTTAACATCTCTATAACAGCTGCTTGACAAATTACCTCACCTTATTCCTCAGGGGGTAAGGACAGCATGATATCCATGAATTCAAAAATGGGACCACAAACTGATCAGTGATAAATGAGCTAATTGCTTCAGATGAGTTAGACACTGCTCTAATAGACCAGGCATTCATAGCATGATACAATTAAATGCTTACACTCTAAATATTTTCTTTGTCCTTAAATGCAGAGAACAGATCTTTTCTTAAATTTAGTTTTATTTTAAAATATGTGATAGCATCAGTAGGTCAAGAAGCTTGAACATGTTTGGAATAGTTTCCACAGAAAGCCTCGTCTTCAAAGTACTTATTCTCAATAGTTTGCACAACTTTCAGATTTAGGCTTCTTATTTCAACCTAAGAGATCTGTAAACCCCCAAAATAGTCCATTAAATAGGACAGTTCTAAAAATAATGTCCAAATTTTTATCAAATAAAAGCCAAAACTATTTTCTAATAAAATAGTTTTATCAAAACTAATAAAAATATTTCAGAGTGGTATGGTAAAATATTACTGTTGTCTCTGCCTAGATTCATTCCGATAGTGTCAAAACAGTGTCAGACACAAAGAGAAAAGGCACACACAAACCGCGATCTTGTAGACCCCTACTGAACATAAAATATTGCTTCCCTCTCCCCGCCCCCCCCCCGCAGGAAGAACTACAAAATGGTGTGGAATTAAAGAAGCATTTTAAATGAACAGCATTTTCCAGCCAAATTACCTAGCAAGTCAACCTCCTTTAGATAGAAGCAGTATAGTCTTCTCTGAATTCAGAAACAATCTTATGGTAAAACAAAAGTGTCAATTCCTTTACAGCAATAAATATCTGTGCTTAGTAAAATTTCAAGATCACTCTTTTTAATTCAATCACCAGGTTCTTCAAACGTCATTTTTGCAACTGCATGACAACGATGGTGCTCATTCACCTTTTGTAATACAGTCCCATGACAAAAATGTAGACATATAAGAAACCATACCATTTTGGCACAATAGTGCTGACTATCCGACACATTCCACTTGTTTCTTTCGACGCGCTCCTTCTCTGTGACCTGAAAGCTCTGGTTCCTACTAGCACCTTGATGAGCTAGCTGGCTAGTTCCCCAGCTACAATATTATGTTTGATCTCTCCTGCCTGGAGAGGCGATAGTGTTGATTTTGTTTTTAAAGTTGGTGTCAGAGCAGTTACAAACTTTTTTCAGCATCCCTGCCTGGCTGCCAACTGGAGCTTTCTGTTCACTTCCTCACCAACTTGAACCACCCCCAAACTGAGAGTAAGCTGGAGTTAGACAGCGGCAGGAACTGACACACTTTCAAGAAGGGTTTGACACCGCAGAAAACTTTCACTTCTCCAACCCTCCCACCCAGGGGCTCTGGTCCTTCGCTCTTGCTTCCCCGCTAGAATTCCCCTCTGGGGCAGAACAAGGACAAGTAGAGCAGATCGTTCGAATGCCCCCGAAAGGGACCCCCAAAGCCCTCTCCCCTGGACTCAAGGGCTGTTCTTTACACAAAAGAGCCGGGCTAGCTTGAAAAGCAAACGGGCCAGCGTCGCGGCCCTTCTCCTGGGTGCCACCCTCTACCGCGCCCGCAGACCCTGTCTCCAGCAGCCCGAGCAGTCTCCACTGGAGGCTTCCTGCCCGCAACCTGGCCAGACAAAGCCCCGGCGGCCGGGCTGACACTTCCGAGCCTCCGGACTCGGGACGCCGCGCTCTTACCCTGGACTCATCCAGAGCGAGGCCGGCGCCACCGCTTCCCCCGGCCTTGGCGGCGGGGCAGCTGGCGGCGCGGGTCTTGGAGGAGCGGGTCCGAGAGGAGATGAAATGGCTGCTGCCTCCGGTTGCCCCAGGCTCTGCTCCGGCCCCAGGCCCAGGCCCGGGACCAGGAGACTTGGACCCGAGAAGGCGGAGAGAGCTCTTCCGGGTGTTCACCATGGTCCAGCCAGGAGGACGGAGTCCACGCCGCGCTCGGGAGAGCCGAGCAAGGCCGGCCCGCCGGCCGGTCAGTCAGGGACAGCGGAGCCAAGCCAGGCAGGGAGAGACGAGCCGGCCCGGAGCGTGCGGAGCTCAGACGAACACAACAGAGAGCCGGGCAGAGGAAGGGAAGTCGGCGCTGGCAGGCGGCGAGCGGGAAGCGGGGGCGGTGCTGCAGGCCGGCAGCACAGACACTCCGCCGGCTTCGCCCTCAGCGGGAGCCGAGCGGAGCCGCCATTTCTACCCCTTTCTCTCCCGTTCTCGCTCTCAAGCTCCGTGCGTCAGGGCTCCAGCGCCGCAGGGCCAACGAAACCGCTTCCGGCCGCAGCCGCGGCGGGGCGCTACGAGGCCAGCCAGCCCTCCCCTTCCCCGCTGCTAGCTCCTCTCCCCGCGGCCTCCAGCGGCCCCGCCTACGGAGCGGCGTCAGCGCTTGGCAGCCAGCGAGCGACGCTCTGGGCTGTCAGCTCGATGGTTTCCCTGTCTCCGCGACCGCAAAGCTGGGGGGACCAGAAAAGCCAGACTGATCAGGACGAGTTCCGGCGTGGACTTGGACCTGAAGCTCTAACGACCAGCCAGGCCCAAATACCCCAGACATCCTCGTCACCTCCCTGGCCTGGATGGAGCAGGGGACGGCCTGCGAAGGCGCGGGGTGGAAGGGGAGCGGCGACGAAAGTGCAAGGAGTTGACTGGGAATCCCCGAGCTACCCGAGGCTGACACTTAACGAGAATCACACTTTTCATGGCTGTAAAAATGAGAACGACAGCTGTGATAAAAATTGATCTGCGCGGTGTCTGGAACGTGGTGAGCTTAAGAAGAAAACGGGGGTGGGGGAGCGGAAGGAACACCACGCTAGAACCCTGCGTCTTTAAACAAAGCGAGGCAGGGTCGTTTCCTATCCCCTTAGTCAGATCTAAGGCGGAGTCAAAGAATGAGTTCCCTGTAGGAGCCGCCTCTATCTCTGTCCCCTGCCCCCGGCCCGCTGAAGAATTAAGAATACAAAAAGCTGAACCCAAGGATATGACATTTGTAATTTAACTTTCAAAGAAGAAAAAAATTAAGCCACACAATTCATATGAAAAGCTCTGCTGCAGGCCAGGTGCGGTGGCTCACGCCTGTAATGCCAGCACTTTCGGAGACCCAGGCGAGTGGATCACCTGAAGTCAGGAGTTCACGACCAGCCTGACCAACATGGTAAAACCCCGTCTCTACTGAAAATATAAAAGATAGCTGGGTATCTTGGCCGGCACCTGTAATCCCAGCTGCTCGGGAAGCTGAGCCATGAGAATCACCTGAACTTAGAAGATGGAGGTTACAGTGAGCCGAAATCGCGCCACTGCACTCCAGCCTGGGGGACTGAGTCAGACCCTGTCTCAAAAAAAAAAAAAAAAAAAAAAAAAAAAAAAAAAAAAAAAAAAAAAAAAAAAAAAAAAAACTCGGCTGTAAAGTAGGAATTAGGTTCATTTCAAAAATTCATGGTGCATTAGACATAGCCTACTATTTATTGCGCAGTTTATTAAACTTTATCAAACTAAAAAATTGAAGACTCGAGAAAACTTTTGAAAATGACCAAATGGCATAAAAATTAGAGTATTCTGGCCATCTAAGCTCTCAATTGTTCCAAAAAACTGTACGACACTGGGAATGAGAATAGTTTTTCTGTTTGGGAAGCAGTATGGATTCCAGAATAGATAAATCCTCTGACACAATTTGCATATCACACCCTCTCCTGGACACTTCACCTACCACCTAGATCTGACTTCTTAATGGGTGTGGATTCCTCGTAATGGAACCATACCTGGATTTTCCTGGGTCAGGTAGCTATCAGGTCATTGAGCAGAATAAACCAGTATCAATTCCCGTGCAAAGAGGCTGGTTTAGGCCAGGTGCTGTAGTTCATACCTGTATTCTCAGCACTTAGAGGCCGAGGCAGAACAATGGCTTGGGCAACATAGTGAGATGCTCTCCCTACCAAAAGAAGAGAGAGAAACAGGATCTCATTCTGTCACCCAGGCTGGAGTGCAGCAGCGCAACCACAGCTTACTGTAGCCTCGAACTCCCAGGCTCAAGTAATCCCCCTGCCTCAGCACCCCCCCCCCCAGTAGTTGGGACTACAGGCACCTGCCACTGCCACCACCACCACCCAGGCTAATTATTTTGTTTTTTGTAGAGACAAAATCCCCCTATGTTGCCCAGGCTGGTCTCTAACTCCTGGGCTCAAGTGATCCACCCACCTCAGCCTCCCAAAGTGCTGGGATTAGAGGTGTGAGTCACCAGGCCAGCCAAAAAAATTGTGTTAATTAGCTGGGTGTGGTGCCTGTGGCCCCAGCCACTCCTGACACTGAGGCACCATCAATCTCTTGAGCCCAGAATGTCCAGATTACAGTAAGCCAAGTTCATGCCACTGTACCCCAGCCTGGGAGACAGAGTGACACGCTGTCTCAAAAAAGATTTTTTTTAAAAGGCTAGTGTCCTGCAGAGGTGTGTGGTATGCAAACTATATACAAAGGATTTGTGTGCTTTCCTTCTTTCTTTTTTATTTTTTCTCTGTGTTTGTTTTTGTAGTCCTAAATTGGGAAGACCAGGTTACCATAACTTATATCATTTACTATCAACAAATGTTAACTCTAAAACTTATTCCTTGAGAATTCATAACAACACACTGATCAAGAGATTTATAGCCTGAATTCACCAAGGCTGATAGGTATGAAGACCCTCAGGACAATAATTTAGGTTAAATAGACTTGAGTCAAAAGTGATCTTAAGCAAGCAGAAGCAAACATCAATCATCTCTGACAGAATATACCGCCAACAGAAGGCACAAAAATAAAGTCTAATCAATATGATTCACGTAAAAATAGAAAATCACAAAACACAAAAGAATCATCATGACAGCCAGCAAAAAAATAGGCAACAGAATGAGACCCACAGATTTATATTCAGATAAGTAATATAAATAAACAAGATGGAAGGAATTATACCTAGTGCTACTGAACACTAGACATAATTATTAATATAAAATAAGTTATTGTATATTATTTATACATTATATACAATAACTTAGGTATTCATATACAATAACTTAATGTATATTTCTTTTTTTCTTATTTTCTTTTTTTTTGAGATGTAATTTCACTCTTGGCCAGGCTGGAGTGCAATAGCATGATCTTGGCTCAGTGCAACCTCCGCCTCCAAGGTTCAAGTGATTCTCCTGCCTCAGCCTCCTGACTAGCTAAAATTAGCCAGGGGTGTAATCACCCCTGGCTAATTTTTTGTATTTTTAGTAGAGACAGAGTTTCTCCATGTTGGTCAGGCTGGTCTCAAACTCCCGATCTCAGGTGATCCACCCACCTTGGCCTCCCAAAGTGCTGGAATTACAGGCATGAGCCACCGCTCCTGTCCTGTATATTTCAAAATAACTAAAATAGTGAGTTTGGAATATTCCTTGAGCCCAGGAATTCAAGACCAGCCTGGGCAACATAGTGGGACTCTGACTCTACAAAAACTTTTTAAAAAATTAGCCAGGCATGGTGGCATGCTCCTATATTCCTAGGTACTCAGGAGGCTGAGGTAGGAGGATCATGACCCTAAGAGGCAGAGGCTGCAGTGAGCCATGTTAGTGCCACTACACTCTAGCCTGGGTAACAGAGTGAAAACCTTTCTCAAAAAAAAAAAATTAACAACTGTTATATAGCCATAGTAATTTAAAATTAAATAAATGAAGAAGAGATTAGAAAGAACTAATGAGCAAAAAATGACAAAACAAATTTTAAAAGAATGAAATAGATCTTATAAAAATAAAAAGACGGCCGGGTGTGGTGGCTCACACCTGTAATCCCAGCACTTTGGGAGGCCAAGGCGGTTGGATCACGAGGTCAAAAGATCGAGACTATCCTGGCCAACATGGTGAAACCCCATCTCTACTAAAAATACAAAAATTAGCCAGGCGTGTTGGTGGATACCTGTAGTCCCAGCTATTCAGGAGGCTGAGGCAGGAGAATCACTTGAACCCCAGGATGTGGAGGTTGCAGTGAGCCAAGATCGCACCACTGCACTCCAGCCTGGCAACAGAGTGAGACTCCATCTCAAAAAAAAAAGAAAAAGAATAGGCCAGGCACAGTGGTTCATGCTTGTAATCCCAACACTTTGGGAGGCCAAGGCGGGTAGATCACCTGAGGTCAGAGTTTGAGACCAGCCTGACCAACATGGAGAAACCCCATCTCTACTAAAAATACAAAATTAGCCAGATGTGGTGTCTCATGCCTGTAATCCCAGCTATTCAGAAGGCTGAGGCAGGAGAATTGCTTGAATCCAGACACAGAGGTTGTGGTGAGTCGAGATAACACCATTGCACTCCAGCCTGGGTAACAAGGTGAAACTCCATCTCAAAAAAATAAAATAAAAAGAATAATGTATTCTTAAACATGCCACCAAAAGCAAGAGCCATAAATTAGTTGGGCATGATGTAAGTACCTGTAGTCCCAGCTGCTCAGGGGACTGTGGCAGGAGGATCACTTGGGCCTAGGAGTTTGAGGTTGTAGTGAGCCTTCATCACTCCACTGCACTCCAGCCTGGGCAGCAGGGCAAGACCCTGTCTCAAAAGAAAAGAAAAACAAAACAAAACAAAACTATACTTCCAATGGAACTAAAGTACTCTGGAGAATATCTAATAAGCAAATTACTCAGTCTGTACCCTTAAGGACCTTACAGTCCTGTTTGAGTGTTTGCACTTATAACTAAAACATCAACACAGAAAGAAATTAGAAAAAGAGCAAACTAAACCCAAGCTAATAGAAGGAAATAAAGAATAGAGTGGAGATTAAATAGAGAATAGAAGCAAGGCTGGATGCGGTGGCAGTTTATGCCTGTAATCTCAGCACTTTGGGATCCCAAGGTAGATGGATCACCTGAGGTCAGGAGTTCAAGACCAGCCTGGCCAACATGGCAAAACCCCATCTCTACTGAAAATATGAAAATTACCTAGGCATGGTGGTACACACCTGTAATCCCAAATACTTGGGAGGATAAAGCGGGAGAATCACTTGAACCTGAAAGACAGAGATTGCAGTGAGCTGAGATTGCATCCATGCACTCCAGCCTGGGTGACAGAGTAAGACTCCATCTCAAAAAAAAAAAAAAATCCCTAGCAAAATACTAAGAAACCAAATCCACTAGCATAGTAAAAGATTATATACCATGACCAAGTGATGAACTGATCCCCAGTGGGATTTACTCCAAGACCATTCTATGGGAAAAGGACAATCTCTTCAGCAAATGGTGGCTGAAAAAGCTGGATGTCCATATGCAAAAGAATAAAGTTGAACTCTTATCGTACACCATACACGAAAATTAAAATGGAGCAAACACCTAAATGTCAGAGCTAAAGTTATAAAATGTTTAGAAAAAAACATAGACATCTTCATGACATTGGATTTGGCAATAGTTTCTTGGATATGACACCAAAAGTATAGCAAAAACAAGAATACATTAATTTGACTGAAATTTTAAACTTTTGTGTATCAAAGGATACTAACACCAAGTGAAAAGACAATTCACAGGATGAGAGGAAAGATTTGCAAGTCACATATTTGATAAGGGATTACTATCCATAATATATATATTTTTAAAATCCAACACTCCTGTAACTCAACAAAAACAAAACAAAACAAAAAAACCCTATTTGAAAATTCACAAAGAGTTAAACAGGTATTTCACCGAAGAAAATATACAAACAGCCAATAGCCACATGAAAAGATATTCAACATCACTAATCATCAGAGAAATGCAAATCAAAATCACAATGAGATACCACTTCGTACTCAATTAGGATGGCTATTATATACACACGTACATATATACACACATACAAAATAACAAGTGTTGGGAGGATATAGAGAAATTGGAACACACGTACATTGCTGGTAGGAATGTAACATGGTGCTGCCATTGTGGCTTATGCCTATAATCCCAGCACTTTGGGAGGCTGAGGCGGGCGGATGACGAGATCAAGAGAGCAAGACCATCCTGGCCAACAGGGTGAAACCCCGTCTCTACTAAAAATACAAAAATTAGCTGGGTGTGGTGGTTTGCACCTGTAGTCCCAGCTACTTGGGAGGCTGAGACAGGAGAATCGCTTGAACCCGGGAGGCAGAGGTTGCAGTGAGCCAAGATTGCACCACTGGATTCCAGCCTGGTGACAGAGTGAGACTCAGTCTCAAAAAAAAAAAAAAGAAAAAGAAAAGAAAAGAAAAGAATTATGCTAAGTGAAATAAGCCAGACACAAAAGAACAAATATTGCAGGATTCCATGTACATGAGGTATCTAGAATGGGCAAGTTCCTAGAGACAGAAAGTAGAATAGGTTATGCATGGTGGCTCCCATCTGTAATCCTAGCACTTTGGAAGGCCAAGATGGGAAAATTGCTTTGAGTCCAGGAGTTTGAGACCAGCCTGGGCAACATGGTGAAATCCCATCTAAAAAAAAAAAAAACAGAAAAGAAAAGAAAGTAGTATAGAGGTTACCATGTGGGGATGGAGGGAGACTATCTCAAATAAAAAAAAGAAAGAAAGAAAGAAAGAAAGAAAGAAAGAAAGAAAGAAAGAAAGAAAGAGAAAAGCACAGCTAACATCATATTCAATGAAGAAAGACTGAAAGCTTTTTTTTCTAAAATTATGAACAGGACAAAGACACCCACTCCCATCATTTCTTTCTTTTTTTTCTTTTCTTTTTTTTTTGAGACAGTCTTGCTCTGTCTCACAGGCTGGAGTGTAGTGGTGTGATCTTGGCTCACTGAAACCTCCGCCCCTTGGGTTCAAGCGATTCTCCTGCCTCAGCCTCCCAAGTAGTGGGCATTACAGGCACCCACCACCATGCCCAGCTAATTTTTGTATTTTTAGTAGAGATGGGGTTTCACCATGTTGGACAGACTGGTCTCGAACTCCTGGCCTCAAGTGATTCACCCACCTTAGCCTCCCAGAGGGCTGAGATTACAGGTGTGAGCCGCCATACCTGGCTTCATAATTTCTTTTTTTAAAAAAAATTTTAAGTCTAGTAATGGGGTATCACTATGTTGCCCCAGGTTGGTCTCAAATTCCTGGCTCAAGCAGTTCTCCTGCCTTAGTCTCCCAAAGTGCTGAGATTACAAGTGTGAGCC
>PVKP010027047.1:0-31741 GCA_004027715.1 Plecturocebus donacophilus | reverse complement strand
GAGCTGCTGGGCAGGTACGTTTAAGTCTGCTGCAGCAGAACTCATATACCCCTTTTTTTCCCCCCAAGTGTTCTGTCTCGGGGAGTTAGGGCTTTATTTATGAGTTTCCGGTGTGCTGCTGCCTTTTTTTTTTTTCTTTTCAGGGCTGCCCTGCCCAGCAAGGAGGCAGCTCAGTCCCTGTCTGCCTGCAGAGGCTTTGTTGAGCTGCTGTGGGCTCCGCCCAGCTGCCGTGTGAACTTCCCTGCAGTCCTGTTTATATGGTGTAATTAGATCTGCCTAGGCAATAGTGGCCCGCCTCCGTAATGGCGGGTTGCCTCGGCAACGGCGGGTTGCCTCGGCAACAGCAGGCTGCCTCCGCAATGGTGGACTACCTCTGTAGTGGTGGAGTGCCCGTAATGGCGGACGCCCCTCCCCTACAGAACTGGACCGTCCCGGGTTCAGCTGTGCCCGTTGCGAAACTCTTAACCAAGAGCGTTTCCAATTGCTGTTTTAGCCGAGCCTGATCACCTGGCTCGCTGTCTCAGAGCCTTTTTTTAGTTGAATGGTCGACTCCCAGGTGTTCCAGTCGCCTGTTGAAAAGGCGCCGGGATCTGTGTGATTTCCCCTGCGGGGACACACTGCGCAGGCTGAAACAGCGGCGCTTTGATTCGTAGCGCTTTTTTGCCTGGGAATCTCCTGGGCTGGCTCCCTGATTCAGTCCCCTTTTTAATCTGCCTTCCCGTAGCTCCACTCGCCAGTTAAAAGGGCACACAGGCCAGTGGATTTTGTGCGGAGAACCGCCGCGCCGGGGCGCCGGCCGAAACAGCCGCGCCAGCCCAAACAGCCGCACTGGCGACCCGTGGGGCTGCTCCGCCTGGGGATCTCCTGGTCTGGGGGTAATAAAAATCCGTCTGGAAATGCGGCGTCCACTCACCCTCTGCACTTTCACTGGGAGCTGCAATCCTGAGCTGTTCCTATGCGGCCATCTTGGCAAGTATCCTCTTCTCTCTCTTTTTATGTATTTGACTTTTCTCAGATTCCACGTATAAGTGAGATCATGTAGTATGTTTTTGATCTGGATTATCTCACGTAGTATAATGTCCTTTAAGGTTGTCCATGTTGTCGCAAATGGCAGTATCCTTTGCTTTGTCAGGTTGAATATATTCATATATATTCATCCATATGCCACAATTTCTTTATCCATTCATCTATAGATGGACACTTTTGTTGTTTCCATATCTTGGCTGTTGTGAACAACTGAATAATGCTGCAGTAAATAAGGGAGTTCAGAGACTATTTCCTTTGGGTATACACCCAGCAGATAGATTACTGGATTTTCTAGTAGTTCTGTGTATGTTTACCACACATTTTACACTAATAAAATATTTTATGCTTTCCTCTCTGTTAATAAATTTCTTTGTACAATTTTGTAAAGAGCTGGAATAATATTCTGTTATTATTCAGATCAATAATATCAGATTATTTATTTAAGTCTTTTGTTTATAAGGGGTTTCCTTTTATTTTAGTTCTCTATTATTAAAAATACTAAACTTTCAATGAACATTCCTGTATATATATCTTTGCTCAAATTTCTGTTTTATCATTAAGTATACATTTTTAGGAGAGTTGCCAAATTAAAGAATATGAAAATTAACATTTTTTTAATACTTAGTTTGAAATTGTTCTTCAGGAAGGTTGTGGCAATTTTTACCTACAGTGTTTTATAAGGATATTATAATTTCTTCATATTTGCTAATATGATAGGCAAAAAGAATGTCTCATATTTAGTTTAAATGTGTTTTAAACAAATTAATGACATAAACATTTATTAAGATATTTTCAGATATTTGACTATTTTATGAATAATGTATGGTCTTGTTCACTTTTCTACCAATCTTCTAATTAGTTAAAAAATGTATAAGACCACCTTCTATATTAAGGATACTTTCACTTCATCATCTGTATTGCAAATATGTTTTCATTTAAGTTTGAAATAGTTTACAGAAAGTCTATAGAGTCAGTTTGATCATTCTACTTTCTCATTCTTTGGTGTTCATGTCTACTCTCAAGATTATGCAAATATTCACTTGATTTCATCTGTTCACTTGTTTTCATGTTTTGCATAAAAATAAATATTTTAACCATCAAGAATGTTTTAGTAAAACGATATAAGGTAATAATTTTCTGAGGTTGCACTCTGGCAGAGAGCAAACGGAGCAGTGTTATATATACCAACATTGTCTTACACAGATTTTTTAAGAACTAGGTCTTGAAGTTTGCTTAGATGCCTCACTCCTTTGGACACAGGCAAAAGTCAATGAGGCCTGAGTCAAGGTCACTTTAATTTAGTGATGCTATGTTAGGATCACTTCTTCACTCCAACTCCAATTTTGTTTTGGGGCCGAGGTTGCCTCTAGAATGACCCTTATCACAGGCCCCCAGGATGTTTCTTGTAAGAGTTCCATGCAAAAGAATACTAACATATCACTCCCAGGAGATCTATTAAGGTATCTGGGCACACCTAGACATGTCTGAATTAATTCTAGGTTGGCCTGACATTGGATTTCTGCTACATTTGAAAGCCTGCTAGTGAAACTAAAAAATTGGCAATAATCTTCATGTAGAATTGAAAATCAATTGAATTAGGGCAGGAAATATTTGTCGAGAGAAAAAAATATAAGATGATAATTTTGAGGAAAATGTTTTTATGCACTAGACATCAGATGTAATCTGTGTGTGTGTATTTGTCAATGTAGGCAGAAGGTTGCAAATACAAGTGCTAGAAGTGGTGAGAAAGAGAATGCAAATGAATGATATGGGATGGAAGAATTAGAGAGCAGTGGAGGCTGGGTTGTACTGTAAAACACGGCCCAGTCTGAAAGGATTTTAGCCACTTGTTTCAAGCAGAAAGGTTAATGTAATATCAGGAGGTCTTTCATTATTTCACAAGAATGAGGCATTCAGATTCACCATAAAATTCTAATTTTTAAATGTTGGAAACAAACTCAAAGGATTTTACAATATTCTGAGGGTCAAACAGGTTATAATTATCAGCAAGATCTGACCTTAGGCTGTCAATTGTTGGATTTGCTCTAATCACACATTCTGTTGGGTAGGCAAAAATGATACAAAATTATTTGCAATATTGCAACACAAAAAAAAACATTACTTATGAATAGCAAGATCTAACACCTAAAAATAGATTTGCCATAATGAAAAAAATGAAATTCCAAAATTAATATAAACTGCATTACCAAGAGATTTGACCCACCATTCCTTTGTGACATCAAGGTTTGAAATTTTTTCCTGATTTACAAAATGAAAGGAATGATGAATTAGTGAAAGGAATGAGAAAGGCCAGTTTGAGTGCTGAGGAAGATCAGCACATTTATCGTGGTCATGGGACCATGGGGTCTTCTCTGATGCCAGGCGTCTGAAAGAGAATTTTCCTAATAAGTAAAAGACTTTTAAACAGACTCTCCTGCATGTGATCAGCTCCACAGGGTGTCTCTTGAAACAGGATGTGAACAACTGGAATTGAAATGGAGAGACCTTGGAAGGGTAATGAAAAAGAGACCTGAGTGCCTATAAATCTAATATTCAGAATACCAGAGGGGGCTACATCAATCATGAAAGATCATTGTTTTCAAGCAATTTATTGTACTGACTCTTTTAAAAACATAAACGAACTAAAACAAAAAAGATAAACAGGGAACTTAGAGACTCTGTAGTGAATATATTTTTTTTTAAATGAGTGATCATCACACAGATGTATGTAATAACCTCTCTTCAGGAGCAGCTTTCCACTTCCTTTCCATCTGTTTCTGTACTAGTAACCTGTTCACTCCAGGAACTTTGTCCCTTTGGAATTTGGCCTATTTAGGGGTTGAAAAATAATATAGACATTTCCCATTTCCAGCTCCTCCCCTTTCTATAAGGCATTACTTTAAAAAATTCTGCTTTCTGTATCTCCATTTCCAGGGAAGAATCCTGCTAGCTGACTAATTGGAATTTACATTTCTCTTATTTCTGGCCCACTTTCAAGGTGATCAATGGTGGCTGCACAAAAAATTTTGAAGACAAAATGTTAAAAATTTACATTATTGTATGGCCAAAGAATACATAATTATCCTTAGAGATCTTTAAGGTTTTCATTATTTTCACACTGATGCTATTTTTAAAAATGAAAGTAAAGGAGCTAATTGGGAGTAGAGAAAGACACAAATACCAAATTACTGCTTCAGCTACATTTTACTGAATACTTGCTAAGTGCTAGAAATGGTGATAAGCATTAAATATACATTGTTTCATTGAAATTCTTACAAGTAACCTAGAAACTAGTTATTTTTTCCATCTTACATATAAGTATGTAATTAAAAGTATACAACTTAAGAAATATGACACAGTTTGTATGTAGAAAGCTTCCTGTATCCTCAAAACTTTTAAATTTCAAAACGCATATGCTTAATCACTATAAAATTATCCTGAATTTTCACATAATCGCAATAGCATGAAATCTATAATGGATTATTAATATTATATCTCTTCTTTAAGGTTTTCTTCCTTATAGGAAAGCAAAGACTCTATAGATATATGATGGAAAAGATATTCCCCTATAGAGCTTAGAAAATTCTTTTGTTCAGATTGTAGTCATCAGAACATAATTATATCAAGTGTGTGCTATATGGGTTTTTTAAATAAACTTCTAATATTTCCCCACATAATTATATTGATATAGGTATTGATAAGATACTTTTGTAAATATGTATTTTATGCTTGAAACAAATAGTAAACTGAAGATCACCAAAACTTAAGGCAGAAAAACAGAAAGACAATGGAGAGAAAATAAATTGAAATACTGATAGAAGATCATGAACCCAGAGTATCACAGATGCCAAAAAACGTGCTCAACCCTTTTTCTAACAATAAAAGAACTAACATTAGGGTGTGGCTTAAAATGAGAGGCAGTATGGGAGACAGGATGATAGGTGAGTGCAGTATGGCAGAGGGCACTGTCATGTGGAGAATATGGAAAATGCATTGGAAGGGGTAAGTAGTAAGGAGAACTCAATCAGTAACCAATTAAGATGAGCAATCAAAGAGAAAAAGAAGATGGGACAGTTTCTGAATGACTAACGTATTGACAGTGGGAATGGAAAGAAAAAGCCATCTTTAAAAGATGGTTAGAAAGATTATAGGTAACAGCAAAAACAACAGAATATACATTCTTTTCATCACTACTTACTCTAAAATTGGTCACATAATTGGAAGTAAAACACTCCTCAGCAAATGCAAAAGAACTGAAATCATAACAAACAAATCATAACAACCAATCTCTCAGACCACAGCACAATCAAATTAGAAATCAAAATTAAGAAACTCACTCAAAATGGCACATTTACATGGAAATTGAACAACTTGCTCCTGAATAACTTTTTGGTAAATAATGAAATTAAGGCAGATATCAAGAAGTTCTTTGAAACTAATGAGAGCAAAGAGACAATGTGCCAAAATCTCTGGGATGTAGCTAAAGCAATGTTATGAGGAAAATTTATAGCACTTAATATCCACATCAAAAAGCTAGAAAGATCAGAAATCAACAACCTAACATCATGACTGTAGGAACTAGAGAAGCAAGAGCAAACAAACTCCAAAAAGCTAGCAGCAAACTCCAAAGCTAGCAGAAGACAATAAATAAGATCAGAGTGGAACTGAAGAAGATGGAGACATGAATAAACATTTTTTAAAAAATCAATGAATCCAGGAGCTGAATTTTTGAAAAAAATTAATAAAATAGATAAGACCACAAGCTAGACTAAAAAGGAAGAAAAGAGAAAAGAATCAGATAGACACAACAAAAAATGATTAAGGGGATATCACCACTGACGCCACAGAAATACAAACAACAATTAGAGAATACTATTAACACCTCTATGCAAATAAACTAGAAAGCCAAGAAGAAATGAATAAAATCCTGGATGCATACACCTTCCCAAGACTGAACCAGAAAGAAATTAAATCATTGACTAGACCAATAATGAGTTCTATAATTAAGACAGTAATAAATAGCCTACTAAACAAAAAAAAGTCCAGGAGACAGATTTACAGCTGAATTCTACCAGAGGTACAAAGAGGAGATGGTACCAATTCTTCTGAAACTATTCCAAGCAACTGAAAAGGAGGGACTCCTCCCTAATTCATTTTATGAGGCCAGCATCATCCTGATACCAAAACCTAGCAAAGATACAACAAAAAAAATGAAAACTTCAGGCTGAGATCCCTGTTGAACATCGATGCACAAATTCTCAATAAAACACTGGCAGCTGAATCCAGCAGCACATGAAAAAGCTTATCCACCACAGTCAAGCAGGCTTTGTCCTCAGGATGCAAGTTTGGTTAAAGATATGCAAATCAATAAATGTAATTCATCACATCAACAGAACTAAAGGGAAAAAACCACATGATTATCTCAATAGATGCGGAAAAGACCTCTGATAAAATTAAACATCCCTTCATGTTAAAAACTCTCAATAAACTATGTATTGACAAAACATGCTTAAAAATAATAAAAGCCATATATGAGATACCTACAGACAATATTATACTGAATGGGTATCCTTGTCTTATGCTGGTTTTTAAGGGGAATGATTCCAGCTAATGAATGAATGCTTCCAACTTCCCCTTAAAAACCAGCACAAGACAAGGATACCCTCTTTCATCACTCCTATTCAATATAATATTGGAAGTTCTGGCCAGGACAATCAGGCAAGAGAAAGAAATAAAACACATTTAAATAAGAAGAAAGGAAGTCAAATTATCTTTGCAGATGACATGATCTTATATCCAAAAACCTCCATTGTTTCAGCCCAAAGACTTCTTAATCTGAAAAGCAACTTCAGCAAAGTCTAAGGATACAGAATCAGTGTGCAAAATTTGGTAGCATTTCTATACACCAGCAACAGTCAAGCAGAGAGCCAGATCATGAATGAGCTATTCACAATTGCAATAAAGAGAGTAAAATACGTAGGAATACAGCTAACAAGGGAAGTGAATGACCTCTTCAAGGAGAACTACAAACTACTTAAGGAAATCAGAGAGGACACAAACAAATGGAACAACATTCCATTCTCACAGTTAGGAATAATCAACATCATGAAAATGGCCATACTGCCCAAAGTAATTTATAGATTTTATGTATTCTCATTAAACTACCTTTGATAGTCTTGACAGAATTAGAAAAAAAAAACTTTTAAAATTCATATGGACCCAAAAAAAGAGCCTGGACAGTCAAGACAATCCTAAGCAAAAAGAACAAAGCTGGAGGCATCATGCTACCTGACTTCAAGCTATACTACAAGGCTGCAGTAACCAAAACAGCATGGTACTGATACAACATCACATACACAGATGAATGGATCAGGACAGAGAACTCAGAAATAAGACTCCACACCTACAATCATCTGATCTTTGACAAACCTAACAAAAACAAGCAGTAGGGAAAGGATTTCGTGTTTTAAAAATGGTGCGAGGAGAACTGGCTAGCCATATGCAGAAAATTTTCTTACACCTCATACAAAAATTAGCTCAAGATGAACTAAGGACTTCAGTGTAAAACCTAAAACCATAAAAACCCTGAAAGAAAATCTAGGGAATACCACTCAGGACATAGCCACAAGCAAAGATTTTATAACAAGAATGTCCACAGCAATTGGAACAAAAGCCAAAACTGACAAATGGGACCTAACTCAACTAAAGACCTTCTGAACAGAAACAAATAAACAAAAAATCCCTATCATCAGAGTGAACAGACAACCATAGAAAGAAGAAAATTTTTGCAATCTATCCATCTGACAAAGGGCTAATATCCAGAGTCTACAAGGAACTTAAGTAAATTTATAAGAAAAAAACAACCTCATTAAAAAGTGAGCAAAAGACATAAACAGACACTTCTAAAAAGAATACATTCATGTGGTCAACAAACATATGAAGAAAAGCCCAACATCACTGATGATTAGAGACATGCAAATCAAAACCACAGTGAGATACTCTCTCATGCCAGTTAGAAAGCCGATATTAAAAAGTCAAGAAACAACATATGCTGGCAAGGTTGCAGAGAAACAGAAACACTTTTAGACTGTTGGTGGGAATGTACATTCATTCAACCATTGTGGAAGACAGTGTCTATTTGTCAAAGATCTAGAAGCAGATATATCATTTGACCCAGCAATCCTATTATTGGTTATATACCCAAATAAATATAAATTATTCTATTATAAAGACATATGCACGTATATGTTTACTGCAGCACTATTTACAATATCAAAGACATGGAATAAATCCAAATGCTCATCAATGACAGACAGGATAGAGAAAATGTGATCTGCATACATTGTGGAATACTATGCAGTCATAAAAAGGAATGAGATTATGTCCTCTGCAGGGACATGGATGGAGCTGGAAGCCATCATCTTCAGCAAACCAATGCAGGAACAAAAAAACAAACACTGCAAGTTCTCATTCATAACTGGGATTTGAATGATGAAAACAGATGGACATAGCAGTGGAGGGAGGGAAAAAACACACATTGAGGCTTGTCAGCGGGTGTTGGAGAGGGAGAGCATCAGGATGAATAGCTAATGCATGCTGGGCTTAATGCCTATGTGATGAGTTTATCTGTGCAGCAAGCCAGCAAACCATCATGGCACAAGTCTATCTATGTAACAAATCTGCACATCCTGCACATGTACCCTGCAACTTAAAATACAAGTTGAAGGAAAAAAAAGAAAGATTTTGGATGACAAATGTTGAATATGAAGATAAAGGAGCAAAGAACATTTACGAGATTCCTGTGTTCGATGGTAAACTCACCGATGGGATAATACATTAAGAGGAGGCAGGTTTACAAGGAAATACTCAGTTTTCATTGTGTTGTGTTTACAGTACTATGGTGTATCCAAGTGGAAATAATTCATAATTTAATTTTACATTACAGTAGAACCCTAAATTGGCTAAAGAAATCTATACGCATACAGGAAGACTTCTGAAATGTAATACAACATTTGGTAAAATGTCACGTAATAATTAGTATTACATATCTATTCTGTAAAAGCCACTGTATTTCTGGAGAGTTCTATGAAATTCACTTACAATTTTTCAAACATTGAATTCTGTACTTTGTTTGTTTATTTAATTAAACTATATTTTTTAGAGTCAGGGTTTTGCTATGTTTCCCAGGTTGGAGTGCCGTAGTTAGATCATAGCTCACCATAACATTGAATTACTGGGCTCAAGCAATCCTTCCACCTCACCCTCCCAAGTATCTAGGACCAAAAGCACATACCACTATGCCTAATTTTTTATTTTTAGTGTTTTGTAGAAATAGGGCCTCACTATTTTATTCAGGCTGGAAAAATTCACTTATGATTTAGAAAACATTTTACGTTTTATTAATAATCATACATAAACTTTTTACTATTACCTGTTTCCACTGACTTGAATAGGTCAAATAATTAGACAATGGAGTATAACATATATTTGATCCATATTTCTGTTTTAATGATTCACAAAAAGATTTGGCTGGTCTAAATTAAGATGCCCAAATTTATATTTGCAGAGATGACTTTCATTAGACAAGGCTTTCATCATTCGTGGACTTTAGTTGAAGAGAATTCCTTGCTTCAGACTAAAAACTTCAACTTTGGCTTGGCACAGTAGCTCATGCCTGTAATTCCAGAACCTTGGGAAGTCGAGGCAGATGAATCACCAGGTCACGAGTTCGAGACTAGCCTGTCCAACATGGTGAAACACTGTCTCTACTAAAAATACAAAAATAGTTGGGTGTGGTGATGGAAGCCTATAATCCCAGCTACTAGGGAGGCTGAGGCAGAAGAATCGCTTGAAATTGGAAGGCAGAGGTTGCAGTGAACCAAGATTGTACCACTGCACTCCAGCCTGGGCAATAAGAGCAAAATTCCGTCTCAAAAACAAAACAACAAAACAAAATCTTCAACTTCTACAACCCCCTTTTTCCTTCTGTGAAATAAAGTAATCCAGGCAATGTTTGCATTAGTTGGTTTTTGCTATGTCACAAACCACTCCCAAATTTATGGCTTAATACAACACCCATTTTCCTTAGCTTATAATTTTATAGGTCAGCTGGGAGGTTTTCCTGATCTGGACCAGATTGATACACACACACATACACAGTCACACACACAGACACATACACATGCACACACACATATTAGCTGACCTCAGTTATGTACCTGAATTAGCTTTACCTGTGGCTGGAAGATTTAGGATGGCCAACTGTTGGCTGAGTTATCTTAGTTCTCCTCTACATAGCCTCTCATTCTTTGGCATATTGGCTTTGACTTAGTTACATTGTAGTTTTTGGGTTTGGGACACTACATGAGAAGGCAAGCCTTATAGCACAAGTGATTTTTAAGTCTTTTCTCACATCACATATTTGCTAATGTTTAATTGACCAAAGTGAGTTACCATACTAGCAATAGAGCGAGACTCAGTTTCAAAAAAAAAAAAAAAGCATTAGTAAGAAATATATACGTTAATGCCTATTTTGTGAAGACATTGCATTCAGTGTTGAGGAATGCAAAGAAGTAAAGATGAGGTTTAAGTATAACTGCTCTTTATAAAATGAGCAACTGTCTATTCCTGCCTCGTGAAATCCTGCTTACCCTTTAAGGTCTAGCTCAAATGCTGTCTCTTCCAGAAGCTGCCCTGGTCAGCAGTAATGTGCTCACAAGTATTCTTCCTTGTACTGCTCATTGTGTACCTGCCTTTAGTCGTTTCATAGACTGTGAGTTCTTAGAGACAGAAATGTTGCCTTTGCTGAGATATTTTCTGATGATTCAAAAGATAAATACTGGCAAACCTAATTTGATGAATGTAGCTGAGAAGACTAAAAGAGTAGTTACTGTATTTGAAGTTACCTGTGGTGTTTTCTACTCTTCTGTTTCAGATGGTGCTTCTAGTTTTCCAGTATGTGTATATTAGTTTTGTGATATCTGAGTCAGGTAGTTTGGATCTTAAGACAGATAAACTAATATTTACTCAAGGATTTTGCTGTTTATCATTTTATACTTGCAGTTACTTAAATTTGGACATCATTTATAAAAGTTGGTAGAATATAATTTTGTACAGATTTCTACCAATTTGTACAAAATTATAGAACAACATACTTAGACTTTGTTTCACTTTTGATTTATCTCTTCTATGAAGTTTGACTCATAAACTCTACCTCTAAAGCCATTTCTTAACTACATTTAGAAATACAGATCTTTTCTCTCTCTTATGGAAGACCATACTGCTTACTGTACTGATAGAAAAAAAATTTCTTATAATTGCTTTTCATTCTCTCATACTATTCTACTAAGTGCAAGTTTCAGTTGCTTACAACATTCTCTGTTTAGAAGAGAAAGATTAGTAAATATGGTTATTTCTTGCTATGTAGCTGGACCATATGTAAGAAGCAAGCAAAGATCTTTCAAGCTACAAAACATGTAAACAATACTTATCAGTCGTGAAGCCAACTGCTGGCCTGTTGCAGGTGCAACCATATTGGGCAAAATAATGCTGAGATGATTGATTAGTGTTCTTAATAATATTTTTTGTTGATTTCCTGCTGATTTTTCCTATTGCTCTTTGAGCTTTTTTCCCTTTTTACATATTACTGTGTTCAGTCTGGTAAAAATTTGCAGCAAAAGTATCCAAGTGATGGGCTCACAGCAGGTGCTGGATCAAACGGGCCTTGTTCTTTGGCCCTTGGGAAGTCTGCATGGATCAGAGGAATCCAGGGGCTGCCCTTCAGATGACCTGTAGTAAAACTGCAGAGGACATGCTCAGTTTCTTTCCATGAATAAACAAAATGTTGATGAGATATTTTTGTTAGCTTGAATAGAGGAATTTATTTTATGTACATACGGTCTGTCTGTACCGTTGATTAAAAAATGGCATGAAGTAAATCTTGTCTAATAGATACTTATAGAAGAATATTATTTAACTCTCTAACCATGCAAAGGTCAATGCTTTACCTTTTGATTTTAGTAGTGACATACTGGTTTCAACTCAATACAGGATGAAAAACCATCACAAGAAATGAGAGAACTGTATAGTGAAAAAAGAGCATTCCCAATAATATGCAGTTTGAGAAGGTCATTGTGAGCTTAAAAAGCCCAACAAAGGTGTTAATTTTGGACTTTGTTCATAGATTTTAACAATGCCATCTTAGTACCTGAATGAGACTATACTGATATACATCTTGCCTGTTTATGTACTTTCTACTACTTTTTTTTAAGCTGATTTTTATGAGGATTACAAATTTGACAAATATTTATTAAACATCTATGTGTAAATGGTATTGTTTTTTAGACTGGGAATAAAAAGATGAATTTATATAGTCACTCTCTTCACAAATTTAATAATCAGTAAATTTGTCAAGGTTAATAAAAGCAAGAAAAAGAGAAAATGAACTATTTTTTTTCAATGGAAAAGATTAAAATTAGATCAGTTTTGCTATTTGGGCACTCCAGTATCCTGTTTATTCTTCATGAGGGTTGAAAAAACAGTATTCGATATTTTTCTAGTCTCATCAGCAGATGTAGTTCTTTATATGGCCTCTGTAGGCAGTGAAGAAGATTTCATTTTTATATGACTATGTTGATTTTTTAAAAACAAAAAATAAAAATGTCAATGTTATTTTATTTAATAACATAACTTATAAACATATGGATCAATACTTAGATTAATGTAGTAAGTTTTCTGTAGTAACATAATATGATTCTCAAAATTATGAATATTTATTAGGTTTATTTTCTGTAAGTTAAGGAGAATATAATACTCTTATGGATATTACTTTATTATAAAATTATGGAATTTAGTTCTGTAGAGACTACATTTATTAAGTCTCCCAATAAATGTCTTGCTTTACTTTTCCCAAAAAAAAGAGTATAAATTAAGAATTCTATTCCTGTTGTAAAAGAAGAATTTATTGAACTGTTTTTCTAAATAGTCTGAGAGAGTTCTCATAATTCCTAAAATATGTCTGGAAATTGTTGATGATGTGTTTATTAAGTATCACATAGGTTTTATGTTTATACATTTACAAGAGAAAACAGCTTACACATTTGGACATGTAGTCTGTTGTGACGCAGGGAATAATTAAGACTGAAAGCAGGCACAAACAAGAGTGAAGATGTAAATCTTTGAATAGCACATGCCATTTGTAATTTCATGTGTATATAATATTTAGAAATACTTGCACATTGATGAATGCATTTTCATTTTCATTGTACTTACGGAGAAGAGTAGATGAAACAAGCACACCACTGGTTTTTCTCTTTGTGAGGCCAACACTTACAGGGCAGATCACATGCTAGTTTTGAAGTGACCTGTGCCACATGGAGGATTAAACTAGTTTAGAATATGGTTTTCAAAGTGCTCATTGTTTGAGGTCAGTCATTCTCATAATGATACCACTATAGCTCTAGTCTTAACACCAAATAAGTATTGCTAGCATCCTTCATAATTTTCAGTTCTGTTTTCTTGTTATGACAATTTAGGTATTTAAGTCGAATGTCAAATATTTTTTAAAAATATAGAATTTCAAGTTTTTCTTTAAATTGAAATATTTCATAACTATGGTATTGGTTATAAAAACATTAAAATTCAACAAAAAAATTTGAAAAATTTCATGAAAAATAAATGCATGTTAAATTGCATTATGTTTATTAAAAGGCCAAGAAGCTTTCATAGTATTGCAAGAAAAGAAACCTTGATAGTATGAACTAAATATTAGTTAGGGTAATGAAAAAAGTCATCTTGAAGACATCCATGCTAGCAAGAAGGTATCAATAAGAATAGGTTGAGAGAGTAGAAAATGAAATAATTTATGTGTCATTCTGTTGTGTAGCTTTTACAGTGAAACTTAGGTAACTTAGCCTAACTTAGGAGAAAACGACCAGAATTACATACTCTTTTAAAATTTGTATTACTCCAAAATTCTAATACATTTATTATAATTTTGTATTATATGATTTGTTAAGGCTTTGTTGAAGTCCTTAGAAGACATGTCTGTATAAATGGCTAAGAATTAGTTGTGATCAGTAAGTTGATTATAAATAGATGTGTGATACTGAAGGGAGGGTTTAAGAAAATGTATTCTTTCAAGTTGTTTAAAAATTTCTCCTATAATTTTAGTTGTACCACTAATTTGCTAAGAAAAGTTTCGCCTCAATTATAACACGAAGACAAATGCAAGACCAGTTTCAGTTGAAATGACCACAAAATCAGAAATATCACCACTCAGTCTAGTGAAAGCTACATGCCTACTAGCTGAGACTTTAGAACATTTTCCATAAAATAATTATTTTTTTGCTATAAACATCTACTTAGGCTTCTTTTTCTTATTTTTCCCTCAGGAGTAATTCCCCTCATTGTTTATGGGACACTCTATCACTCCAACTGATGCACACCAGGCTGAGCAAGCCTCCTCTCTTTAGGGCCATTGACTGTCTGGCTCATATCTTCCCAGTTGGATGGCAGGGAGCTTAGAGTAGATGCATGCTTAAAAGCTCCTTCAGGATCTGCAGGAGAAGATAAAAACCATATGAAAGTAAAAACATATTCACTTGACCTTAGGGCAATGGGGTGAAGAATAAAATTTTAAATTGTATGCATACATAAACATCTATATTCTTTGAAAAAAAGAGTAATTAAGAAATATAAATATTTTCTCTCTACTATAGCTGAGAACTGCATATGAATGAATTTCTTACTAAGCACTTAATTCACTTTCTTACTAATTTTTTTTCCTGGAGTTACATCACGTGTTAGGAATTAGAGGATTCTTAACAGCTTAAATAGAAGTTTTCAAGATATTTAGTTACTCTGGCGGGAAAGGATGAAGAAAAAACTTGTTAGAAAACAAATATTTTTTGCAAAATGATTCAGTTCAGCTAAATTTTTCATATTATAAACCATTAACTAGAAATTTCTGTATTGCTTTTATAGATTCAATGAGATTTCTAGAATGGATTTCTAGGAAGATAGTTAATGGAAAAGCATTTTTTCCTGTTAATTTTCCTTAGTAATTGACCATTTTATATGGATAAATGTCATAGCATATGGGCCAGCTGAGCTTAGATGTTTCATCTTTTACCAATAAAGTGTGGCCCCAGCATCAGCACAGTGGCACCAGCATTACCTTAGAACCTGTAAAAAATGCTCATTCTTTGCTTTTACCCAGGACCTACTGAATGAGAAACTCTGGGGTATTGCTTAGCAATGTACAATCTATGAATCACCTTGCTGATGATTCTGACACATATTAAAATTTGAGGAGCACTGCTTTACATGATGGGCTTGGACAACGGAATATTATTTTTCATGAAACTCTTTAATAGATGTATCCACTTTGCAGTACACAGTGAGGGATATTCTATTTGGGTGAAGGAAATCGATTTAGAGATCACCAGATTTCCTTTAATTTTCCTATGTCACAGAAAATAAATGCCAATTTTCAATGGATTTCCAGGCAGTAATTATTATGAGATTTACATAAATATTTTCTAAATGTCATGCAGATATCTAAAATTCTGATTACAGCATGCATCTTGATACATATCTTTAAACTGATATTTCAAAAGAAAAATCATACAGTAGAATTTTTTACCCTTACATTATCTTTCAGATGGTTTGATGCACCCTTTGGAGTATAGCTCATTTCAAGGTTTAAATGGTAAAAACAAATTGCACATTTACGCAGCTGATGACTAACTGAATTCCCTCAAGAACAGTGCTTTTATGTTGGTACATGTTCTATGTTCTGGTAATTTTGCAACAAGATATGAACAATGACACGTTAATAGCAGTAGAAACATACTTTCACCATATGGCTATACAACTTAGGACTGTGTCCTTTGGCTACATTTAAAAGCTCCAGTTTAAGAAGATGATAAATTAGGTCAACTTGAACTGGCCGTAGATCATGCCATAGATTAAACATTTTCCTTCAATTTGATTGACACCTTATTCAGGAAACATGCTTGAAAAAAAGCCATTTGGTCACACGGCTTAATGATTAAAAGTGTGCATGGAATTCAAGAAATACTGCCACCGAGCCAACCAAAATTTGATTTATAGACACAAAGCAAAGGTTTTTAGCTTCATAGTTCTATAGTCAATGAAAGTCTTTGTTTATTACATCTAAGTACATTTTATTTTAAACTATTTTTTAATGGGTTTTATATATTGACTTTCCTTAAAGACCAGGGACTATAGAAAGATCACTCAAACAGACAGTATTTGTTGTAATACTCATAATATTTTGGGAGCAGGAAGTGGGAAGTCTAAGATGGGTAAACAGAAAAAGTGAGAGCAGTGGGAGGTGAAGTGGATCAGGATGATTTTGGCTGGTGATAGAAAAATCCTTAGTACACCCTGTTTTGGGTTGGGTAAAGTGGAAAACTTTGTACTTTAGTTGAAACATGAAGGAAGGTAGCATGGATTGATTACACTGACAGACATCTGGTCATTCTGAAAGCAACTAGCCAGTGACCAGTTGATTTGTTATTAATTGGAATTCGATATTTTTGAAGACAAACTCTAATCTAGCAATTAAAAAAGACATCATACCATGATCATTTCGCTTAAAACATAAAAATTAATCATAAGTTTGAAAAGATTTTTGCTGGCAAGGAAAGCCACTGATGTTAGCACTGTGAGAAGAAAAAGTCCAATTCTCATCTCATGACAGCTACTCTGTCCTACTCACCTCCATCCCCAGCTGTAGGGGAGCCTTTAAATTACTGGCAGGGAGAAATTCAGTTCCTCAAGTTGATGAGTTATATTCTTTCTATGAAATTTATGGTTAAAAGAGGACTGGCACTGAACAGTGCACGATAGCTTGCATTTTGGGGAATTAGCGAATAGTTGTTAATTTTCACTTGAGCTGAAGTTTCATTTGGAGGACCATATTTAGGTCGAGGCCCTTTAATATCTGGAATATAAGGTCTCTCTGTGTATGGAACAATCAACCAAAAACTGTTCTGTTCATAACATTGAGTTAAACAGTATAATTTTCTATGTGATATTGTGATCAGCCTATGGTCAGCAGGGGAGATTGGTGATTCTGCTAACAGCACTGTGTTGATGGAGTCCACTGAGAGTTGAATAAGTTACTATATGTTATTTTTATTATAAAAAATTTGCTGGGTTTGACCTCACCTGGAACTAACTTCCTTCTAGGCATAAACCGATTTCCAGAAAGGTTGAATTCATTATTTACATCAAAGTGATGATTTGAAACTTACTATTTCTGTTTATAGAATATCTAGCTTGTTCACTTGGAACAGATAATATGCTTATTCAAAGTGAAATATTACTTCCATCCAAAGAGTTAATTAAGTTTAACAGAAATCAACTTGATCTACCTTGAATAAAAGGAAAGTAAATTATTATAAGGCTACTGTGAGGCTTCACAGACCCCAAGCGTGGAAATAAAGGTTGACTTCATAAAGGATTTGGAAATCCCCAAAGCTTTTTATCTCAAATCTTTGTCTGGCTTCCTTTATTCCTCATTTATTTTACTTTTAATTATTGGAAAATCAATATGCTGTCTTTCTTAGTTCAAATGATTAATATTGTTTTTCATTGGGTTATAAACTTACATATTATAAACCTAAAGTCTAAAATTGATGTCTCTTAGTTCCAATTACACATTCTGATGAGGTAGAGAAGGTCCAGGTTAGATTAGGTGTTTTTTGTTCATTTGATTCTGCCCAGGGGAGCAACTATGACTACACAAAGATTGGGTAGCAGGAACATCAAACAAGAGAGCCTCTAGGCAGTTTTATCACGAGGTGTCCATTACAAGGGATAGAAATCAAATAGCGGTTAGGGACTGGCAAAACACAGACAAAAACAATGAATGAACAACAACCCCTTCCCCAAATAAAATTTTGTTCTTTGATGATTACTATAAAATGAAAGAACAATAGATATGTTATTTTTATTGATTGCAAAGTAATAGATGATGAAGATGTATGATCATTTAAATATGAATACCTTTTTATTTAGTTATATTAATTTAGATGTTAATATCATATTGCAAAGTACTAGAATTAATTGCATCTAACAATATCATATATAGTAATTGATAAGAATGGAATCCCAATCCAGATGAAATATGTATGATTTCTCTACAGATCATTACTGCGACTTTGGTGCTAATTCAGAGTTTATTTATGTAATAACACACGTAAAGTGCTTATTAGAAATTAGATAAAATCATTTGAATTTATAATGTATATTTTGTATTTATTTTATTAGGAATTATTGTAGATCTTTTTCTTCTAAAATTTTAGATTTAAAAAACAATGAACACCTAGCTGTAAATTAAGGTGAATCATAAGTACACATTTAAAAAGTAAATTAAATTTAAAAATACTTATATAACTTCATAGTCATTCTGGAATCAAAATGCCCCTAGAAAATTTAGGAACTAATAGAATTCCAATGATGAATATTCCAACACTAAATTATTTATCTTTGCTTTACCAACACTTAGCCTAGGACAAGTGTGCAGATGATACTTATTAAAGTTTTTCAAACAAAAATAAAGCTAAGAAGTACAATGATGGTGATTTCAGAAAGATGGCAGAATAGGAAGTTCCAGACCTTACACCCTCACAGCAATTCTGGCTTAACAATACATGTTTGAAAGGCCTTAAAGCCCTTAGGGGAACTCCAGAAACCAATTAAGAAGTCTCAGTACCTCTAGGTAAGCTCAAAGTTAAGAACACCAACATTGAAATGGGAAGAAAATGCATTTTATTTTACCCACAGTAGGCCTTCCCCCAAGTAAGTACAGCTCAACACAATTGGAAATAGACACCCAACTGACAGTTTCTTTCTTGGGAAGGAAGCAGAAGTGTGGAACACATATCTAACGTTCCAGCGTTTGGGGGCTGCCTGAGGAACTTGTTTCTGTCTCGTCTGATTGGGAGTGCTTATGGGGAACCAGCAAACCCTAGATGTGAGGAGGTCACTGAGAACGAGAGAGAGCTTGGTGGCTTGCTGCAGAACCAGAGAAGCTACAATACCACAAAGAGATGCCAAAGAGATGCCAACACAGCTTGGTACAATCAGAAGAGAATTTCCAGCTGTGACTTCTCCCTTGGGAGGGAAGGAGAAGAGTGAAATATGTGTCCAACATTCTGTCTTTTTAGGGGTTGACTGGTGGACTGGTTGTGTCCCACCTGACTTGGGGTACTGATGTCCCACGTGACTGGACTACTTTGGATGCCTCAGGGCCACTGACAAGAGTTCAGTGGCTTGTTACACCAGAGAACCTGCAGTACTGCAGATACACACAAGAGGGAGCAAGAAATTACAGGCTCCTGTTAAAATAAGAAACTTCTTCGATTGGGAAATTGCATGCATAATTCCCAGAAAAAGCTTGAGAGCCCCCCCCCCCAGGTTCTCTAATCAAGATAATTGGTGGAGGTTTTTCCCTGTAAGAATCCACCACAAAAACTGAGAGAGGTGGCTGTTTTTTCAAATACACAAATCCCAGAAAATAATACCACTTACAAAGAAATAGTTAAACATGACCCAATCAAAGGAATAAATCTCAAAAACCCACCCGAAAGAAAAGATGATCTGTTAATTACCTGACAAAGAATTCAAAATAATTGTTTTAAAGAAGCTGAATGAGCTTTTAGAGAATACAGACAGAAAACTGAACAATCAGGAAAGTGATACATGAAGAAAATTAGAACATTAACAAAGAAATAGAAAGTAAATCACAGAACCAAGTTGTTTGTCAATGACACGATCTTTTATGTAGAAAATCCTAAAGATTGCACACACACACAAAAAAAACTGTTATCAAAGTTATAGGATACAAAACCAAACACAAAAAATTAATTCTATTTTTATATAGAAATAATAATCTGCAAAAATTAAAAACCATCAATTTACAATAGCATCAAAAAGAATAAAACACTTAGAGATAAACTAAAGAGCCAAAAAACTTGTACACTGCAAACTAGAAAACAATGCTGAAAGAAATGTTGAAAGTCACAGATAAATGGGAAAAAATTTTCATGTTCATAGAGTGGAAGATTTATTATTGTTGAAATATCCATAATATCTAAAGTAATTTATATATTCAAAGTATTCCCTATCAAAATTTCAGTATCCATTTTTGTAGAAATAGAAAAAAATTACAATTAATATAGAATCCCAAATAACCCTAAATAGCCACAACAATTTTGAGAAATGAAAGCAAAGCTGAAAGTCTCACACTTCATAATACAAAACATATTAAAAAGATACAGTAATCCAAACAGTATGGCACTTGCATAAAGACAGACATCTAGACCAATGGAACAAAATAGAGACCCCAGAAATAAATTTTTTTATATATGGTCAAATAATCTTTGACAAAGCTTCCAAGAATACCCAATGGGGAAAGGATAGTCTCTTCAAAAAATTGTGTTGGGAAAATTGAATATTCATATGCAAAACAATGAACTGGACCTTTACCCTACACAACATACAACAATTAACTCAAAATGGATTAAAGACCTAAACATAAGAACTGAAACTACAAAATTCCTAGAAGGAAACACAGGGGAAAATCCTCATAACATTGAATTTAACAACAATTTCTTGGATGTGACATCAAAAGCTTAGGCAAAAAAGGTCCACAAATAGATAGATGAAACCAGGTCAGACTTAAAAACTTCTGGATAACAAACAAAATAATCAACAGCATGAATAGTCAATGTAGGAATGGGAGAAAATATCTGCAAACCATATGTCTGATATGGTATTAATATCTAGAATATAGAAACAACTTCCATGACTGAACAATAAAATAACAAATAACCCAATTAAAAATGGACAAAGGACTTGATTGGACAGTAAGAAGATAGCTAAATGGTCAACAAAAATATGTAAAGATGTTTAACATCCCTAATAATCAGGGATATGCAAATCAAACCCACAGTGAGGTATCACTTCAAACCCATTAGGAGGACCCTTATAAGAAAAAACAAACAGAAAAGTAACAAGTATGGCAATGATGTGGAGAAATTGAAACTCTTGTACATTGTTGGTAAGAATGTAAAATGGTACATTCATTTCACATTCTTGGAAACAGTATGGTGGTTCTTCATAAAATTAAAGATATAATTGCCACATCATCTAGCAATCTCATTCTGAGTATATATTCAAGAGAATTAAAATTAGCATCTCACTGATATATTTGCATATATATCTGCATACATATGTAATGGAATATTATTCAGGCTTAAAACATAAAAAATATTCTGTCACATGAATGGCTCTTGAAAACATTATGCTAGATGAACTAATCCAGTCACAAAAAGATAAATACTGTATGTTCCACTCATATGAAGTACCTAACATAGTCTAACTCTTAGAGACTGAGTAGAATGATGGTTTTTTGGGGTTGGATCGGGAAAAGGGGAGTTATTCAGTGGGCATTGAGTTTAAGATCTAGGAAACTTAAGAAAAATTTTCAAGAGGAAGATTTTCTAGGACTTCATTACCAGCTATGTGCATATAGTGAAGAGTACTATATTGTACATTTGAGAATGATTAAGATGGCAAATTTTATGTTATTTTAAAGTGCAATTTAAAAAAACACCATAAAAGAGAAGAATATTTATGACATGTTTTGTCAACAAAATTATTAACTTAGAAGTTGTCAAAGAGCTTACAATTTCGTTTTAAGTTGTGAATGTATTAATAATAATATCTTTTGAAATACAGCTTTCTGACCTAGTCTTTGTTTCTACTTCATAGAATTTTGAGGAAGCAGGTACAAAGATGCTTATGGGATAAATGCTAGTTTGTTAATCTGTATACATCAGATGAAGTTTGTTTTGTTGTTTCTTACTTTTTTACTTGAAGCTGGCACAGCATATTTGTCTTAATCTTGATTATGTGTTTGCAATGTTCTGACTTAAAATATGGACACACAGTAAATTTACTCTGTGAGACAATTTAGGACCGTCCAATGCATAGCAGATTCTTGTATAGATCTGGACTTGTGATTTGTGAGGAGTGACTTCATGGTATGTTCTAAAGTGAATAGCAGCAGCCTTTATTTATTTAAAGTTTGTCAGTGGTTTTCTTGAGCAATGCAGGGAGACTAGTTTTTTTTTTTTTTCCTAAAATTGTTTCACATGTGTGAGCCAGAGAGAAAAGTATAACTGTTTTATTCTATTTATTTTTTATGATTAGAATTTCTTCCTTAATAGATGCTATTATGCTTTCTCTCCTTCATTACATGTAAAGAAAATAAATGAAATAAAATATATCTTCAAATTCAGGAATATATGAGGGGCAAGTCCCCTATGACTTGAGCCATAAGTAAAATAATGCCATCTTTGTCTCTTTATCTGGTCTGTGATTTATTCTTTTCAGAAAAGGCAGAGTGCTGGATTTAGTTAGAGGAGACAGAGAAAGGAGAAATGAAATGTGTATAACTAAACTGGATTTGAGTTGACACTGTTCTGGGCTATGCCATTGTTTCATTTAATCAAGCAATGCAATCTGTCAGAAAACAAGAATTTTAGTACTGTTTTTGTCATGAAGTAGAATGAAAGGACATTTTTCTAGGCTGTGCTTCATAATCTCATATTCTTATGTTTGTTTCATTAAGATTGATGCTTATTAGAACTTTTTGCCGTAGTTAACTTGATTCAAAGTATCTTATGTAATTATTTTGCATATGTTATGACCTCAGAAGATGAGTTTTCATAAGTCTCCAAGCCCTTGATACTTCTGCTCATGTACTTTTTATCACTTATTGGTAGCCTTATGAAGACTAGGATTAATCTACCTTGTTTACAGTTCTCTCTCCAGAACATGCTCTGTGCCTGTATATAGCTTATAGTCAATAATTTTTTAAGAAAAATTAATGAATAAGTAATAGGTAAATCTGAAGAATGTTTCCCCTTTCTACTTTGGAGTAGATTTGGAGGTAGAAATATATACCTAACAAATCTCATGGGAAGATGGTGCCCAAACAACAACTGAAATTTTAATACTTTGTATAAAAATATTTTTGCATGAGAGTGAATATCTTTATTGTCAGTGGGTTTTTTTCCACTTGTAAAATTATGACACAGAAAATAGCTTACACGATTTCTTAAGATCTGAGGATGACAACAAAGAGTTAAATGAAGAGAAAACCAATTGTGGAATGCTTTATAGAGAATGAATATTAGGAACTTATTACAGAATGAAAATCATTGGGATCAGAGTATAAACTGAATACATGCTGCTGGCTGGCAAAGGTAAGAGATCTGGTTCACTAATGCTAGTTTCAACTATAACAGGTCTGGTTCTTTGTTGCTATAAGAGCCCCAAGAAGGGTAAATATAGATGATGTCAACTTCTTGGATTTGTATTTTAATCCTCCAAATTGGCAAACTGGCAGTTCTGGAAGACCAGATATGGAATCTTTTTTAGTTTAACTAAATCCAATTTAAATTGTGTATTGCCTTTGTCATCCTTTAAAACAGAACGCTGATCTCATCCTATAAGTCAAGCATCACCTAAAAGAAGATAGCACTCAATCAATGAAGAAAATATTGGTGATTCAACTAGAAGATGCCATGTGTAAGATGCAAAAAATTCATAGAAACAAAATTCTTGCCCTGAAGAATCTCACAATCTAGTGATAAATAAGATTGCATGCATAGAAATATAACATCACAGTTGAAGGGTTAAGCATGAAACTAAGATAGTAGAGAGGCTGTAATTGATCCAAAATCCAAAGTCTGAGATGGAGGCAGTCAGGAAAGGTCTTAGAAAGGAGAAACTGGTATATTTCATTAAGCATGGATAATTTATGTGTTTAACTGGAGAAGGATTTGTTTTAAAAACTTGCTTATTTTTCCAGACGTGCCTCTACCAGTAAATAAGCCAAACCACACCAAAATCACATTACATATATTGTCTTGGGAGAGCCTTTAAAATGTATATACATATTTATGAGAGTATTTTATATTCATTATCTATAAAATTAAAAAGTTACCAGAAAATTGCATGTTGTTTGCTTTCTTAGCTAAAATTCACGGTTTCTCTGTGGAAGGGAGACAGAGCCATGTATGGGGCTGCATATTTTGGCCTGTCTTCTGATGTTGCATGCTACAATGTGAGATCTTCTGCTTTGGGGTTGTTTATGAGAAATTTTATCATAATTATGCTAAATAAGTCCCCCTTTGTTGTGACACTGATTAAAAGCATATAGCTAACTTATTTTTACTGAGCTAAAATATTTTAAGGTGTATAGTTTAAGAGAGGTAAAGAACTTTATGTAAAATATGCTGCAAAAAAGGGGAGGGAGAGCATGAAGACAAATACCTAATGCATCCAGGGCTTAAAACTTGGATGATGGATTGATGGGCGCAGCAAACCACCATGGCACACGTATGCCCATGTAACAAACTTGCATGTTCTGCACATGTATCCCAGAGCTTAAAGTAAAATTTAAAAAAATGCTGCAAAATAGAAAAGGCAAATGGTCCAAGATATCACTCAACTCTAATTGTAATATTTTACTTTTATGAGAATGGCAACATGCTTTATTTAGTAATAAGTTCATGTTAATAATTTATTTATTAAAGAACAGTTACAGAAAACCAGTTAGGGTAATATGAGTTAATAAATGCATATCAAATTCCACTGTTCTAAAGCCTAGCTTTGTCATGAGAAGAAATTAGGACCTTTATTTTGAGCTCTTATTACTAAGCTATTTAGAGTTACAGCACAGTCCAAGAAGAGAGAACAAATAGAATCATCTGTGTAGGGGTAACACAGGTATCACAACTGCAGAGAGCAGAGCAATCAGCAACTCAAGAGGCCAGCGTCAGAACGGGACAGGGGAACCATAGGTCCAAGTTACAGAATGGAGAAAGAAATTGGGGCCTATGAGAAAGGTTTTACCACCTGATGGTATCTTCTGGTTTCTTTTTTTACATCTAGTTGTGTCAAAGCTGACCCTAAATTCCCAGGCATCTTTCAGGTGTATGTTTTAAGTTTTATTAATATTTCAAATATGAACTTCAAGGAACTAAGTAGAATAAACCCTTAGTATTTAGCTTATTATTAGTTATGTTGGGAAAAATAAGTGACAATGAAGGAAAGACAGGCCTTTACCAGCCCATGTAAGTACTTCTACGAAGATTAGAGAAAAATACACCTTCCATCATGAGTTTGCACCAGCAAACAGAATAGACTATAGTTTTTCACAGTGTGCTGATAATTTCAGGTTTTCATTCTGGCTCTTTAACTTATGGTGGAATGTTGGATAAGTTGCTTTACTTTTCTGGTCCTGGGTTTCTCTCCTTGTAAAACTACATGTTTATAATTTGAAAAGTTCCTTTCATCTCTGACATGATGCATAAAACATATAGGCCTTGACATACTGATTTTTGTCCTTAACTGATATGGACAATGACTAGGGAATTATTCTTTTATTGATATTTGATATTAGCAAAAACCTTATTTTCTAACTTTGTTTCTAAACCATCTAATTGTTTTTTCATTAATGGGGAAACTTATGTCATGTGACTATCAGCAATTAATGTGAAAAACTTAGGAGAAATATTTATCTTCAGATGAAGAAGCAATTATTATCAAATTTCAAAAAACACTGAATGAGGTCCATCTTCTATGACAGAAAGTGTTTTACATGCCTCCTTCTCAAGGCATGTAACTTAGAATAGTATCAAGTAAGCTTTAATGTTTAGCTCTTGAAATTCAAAGGTGCTACTGAATAATACTTTGAATTTTTAATATACATCAATTTGAAGTTATTGGAGTACATAAATAGCAATCAGGAAGAAATGGGGTCTTTCTTGCATACTGAGATTCTCCTTGGTTCACTGATAATTCTTGATATTATTACACGTCTTTCTCAAGTTGCTTAAAATACTTAACCGAAAATAATTATTTATCTCCTGACATTCAGGTTAGACGCACAAAACATGTGAACCCCTTTAGGCAACCTTACCTCACCAGTGTTATAACATGCAAAGTACGATGTGAATAATTGTGGGGAAGTTATTTCGAATCTTAAAGCTTTTGCAAGCATTTCAAAGAATTTTATTAGTTTCTCATGGAATTCCAAAAAGAATAGACTTGAAATGACTTCATAAGGTAAAACTTTGAAGAAGGTATTTCTTTTTACAAAAGTATAGAAATGTTAACACTCATTATTACACCTTTAGCATTGGACTTCAGGAGGGATGTGCTGATTTCCATAGACTTGACACTGTTTAGAACATTTTTGGAATGCCATTTATGGAACTCACTTAAGAGCTAGTTTATGAACCACACAAGGAAATTAGTTTTATTACTTTATTGTCACACCTCATGTATTTCCATTCTTAACGTTTCTCGCAGTTGGGTATCTTCCTCATCTCAAACAGAGTATGCATTTTCCCCATTTAATACTGTTGTTGCAAATACATATCCCAGAGAATGAATGTTTGCTGTAGATATATTCACAAATAAAATATGTAGATAAAATATGGCACAGTCTCAAACATAAAATATAGTATATTACCTGTGGAGTATTCTATTATGTAAAATAGCTTCTCTAACTTAGGTGGACAGAAAATGTAGATTTTCTGTTAAAACCCACTGAAGAATTTGTTTGTTGACATGATTGTAACCTGTTGACTTTGGTGTCTGTTCTTGAGAAAATTTAATAATTTTCTCTAAAATACCCACCCACCAAAAAAGATTAAAAACATTGTTTTGAATTACTGAAAAAATCTTATTGATTGAAGACATCATAGAAAAGTATTGCTTTGATTATAAATATTGCTGTCAAAATGTTGAAATAAAATATTTCAGTTATGTGATTGAGTAAATAGGAGCATATGTTCAAAGATGTGAGGTAATCCATAGAAATGACGGTTTTATTATTCCAATTCTAATTTTTCTAGTCCTTTTTTTTCAAAAATTTCTTAGTGATTTTACAGAGAATAAAAATTATTAGTAAAGGGAAATGCCAACTGTTTTAGTTTACACATCTCCAGGTTGTGTATTTCCCTGTCTTTTGTTCACTGAGGCAATATCACAGCATGGCCTCTGGATGAAACAAACAAAAGATAACAGAATACACCAAACTAGAGTAGGTCAATTAAAAAAACTTATTAACAAGCAATTAAAGTTCAGTAGTTTTTTTCTTTGTGGGTGTTTATATACAGTAGTCAGTAGAGAGTTTATCATGTTGGACCTATTCTTTCCCTGGGTGTCATTTACTGGAAATGCCTGAGGAACCTTGGAGAAGACTCAGAAACAATTAAATAAACTGATGTCAGTTTTACCTGTGTTATACATTAAATTAATGAATTTTCTAATTCAAATAAGTCTTAATGCTGCACTAGTTAAAAGAAAAAAGATCTTGATACCAGTGCACAAACTATAAAGCAATAACTCTGAAATTGATCTAACAAAGGCAGGACCCACTGTAGAAGTGAACAAAGGCAAAAGCCTTATTAATAATGGGCCAATCCTATGGTGAGCCTGGGTGGATAAACTGCTGTCTACAAGTAGACTGTTCACTCATGTGAAGTAAATTAACACTTCCTTGGCACCAGGGTACTATTAGGTGCATTGAAACAACTTAGTTACTATGGGCATCCTGGTGCACTTGCTTATCCCCCATCACTATAAGATGAGGCATAATAAAATCATATGGTGCTGAGAAGCCAGACCTTACAAATTTTAGCCTATAGCCCCGTGAAGTGGCAGGAATTTATGGTAGTTAAATCAGCTGGGGCACTGCTCTAGCTATAGCAGAAATTTTATTCTTAGTATCTGTAAAGCAGAGAAATTAAAGCAAGCTAATCGTCCCTGATGACAAATCATCTAAGCCTTTCTTTCATGTACTATGTTATTTTGCAGGCTCACTTCTTGCTCACTGGGGGAAAGAGAAAAACAAACTAAAGATTTCCTTTATTCCTTGAAGTAAAGAACCAGAGAGAAAGTTGACACCTAATAGAGGCAACTCTTAACATATTTTGTTTCTCATCATTGGCTATCTAAAAAAGAAAAAAAAAATCATTTATAGCCAGATTAATAGCAAGACAAAAAAAGTAAGCAAGATTTATAAAAATAGAGGATCATAGTCTTAATAAATCATGCTCCCACTGCCCATTTACAAATTAGGCAATGCATGTTCTGTCTAACAAAGCTGATGGTATTGAAAAACTAATTAATTAGAGATACATGCATTCTTTTTTTTTTTTAGATGGAGTCTCACTCTGTCTCTCAGGCTGGAGTACAATGGTGGAATCTCAGCTTACTGCAACCTCCACCTCTGGCGGGCGGTGGTGGGGGTCAAGCCATTCTCCTGCCCTCAGCCTTCCGAGTAGACTACAGGTGTCTGCCACCATGCCAAGCTAATTTTTGTATTTTTAGTAGCGACAGGATTTCACCATATTGGCCAGGCTGGTCTCAAACTCCTGACCTTGTGATTCACCCACCTTGGCCTCCCAAAGTGCTGGAATTACAGGCATGAGCCACCTCGCCCAGCCACATGCATTCTTATTACTTATTTATTTTTCTTGTCACATGTTAAGACTCATTAGCGATCTATGCATTTTTAATGTAATAGGAGTAATGTAGAAATAGGTTAAATTAGTTATGAAAGAAATGAGTGCTTTAATTGCTAATTTTGATAGTTGGATAGTATTGATGTCTTTGTGATTTTTATTCTTTTTAAAACTAGGATTTAACATACTCTCAGCTATCAATCCCAAACTCAGAGTGAACCAAGGCTCATTCGCAGTCCTACTTATAATTTGAGTTTTAGGATATATTATAAAGAAACACAAAAACAAAAAATTTTACCCAACAAATAGGCTGCCCAACAAAATAAGAATGCTCTGTTGAATCTGGGAAGATTATATTAGTAATTTTTTGTTTTCTAATTTGAAATTCCTTGTTCATCTAATTTCATGATTTTATACGTGAATTTTTGTGAACATGCAAGTTATATTTCAAACTAAAGTAATATCAAATTTGTCTCATTATTAAATGAGTCATTTTTGAACAAGGAAAACTTAATCATTTATTCTGTTCATCCTTGAAAGATATTTGGAACCAAACTGCTACAAAATTATGTTGGCTGAAATACAAAATGAACACGTTGGGTTCTTTAAAGCTGGGACATGTTAGGAGTAATCATCTTGATTTTCTGCTAAGTACTAGTCATGCTAATTTCTGCCATTAAGAAATTTGATTAAATTCAAAGAGGGTAAACATTTTTTTCCTAACTTGAAACATTCTGATGTTTAGAAACAGAAAATTTGTCAACCAGAAACAGGTTTTCCTAACATAAAATTAAAACTATCTTTTTAAAAACCCAAAATAAAACAAAATGTATTTCCTCACATTTCTTTTTGCTTCCAGGCAAAGAGTGTGATGCTGATCATGTGCTTTTTACTTCCTTTTTTTTTTTTTTTTTTAAATCGTTCAGATACAATGGCTAATCTTCTTATTCCCAGGGATGATTTCATCTCTCCCTCTAAATCATTTTAGAATCTAAGACCAGTGCCAAAATATCTGGTATGAAAGTTGAAAGTGAACTAATCTAGATGATTGTTAAACCTGAATAAATTGACCCAATATTTGGTTTTATTTTCAAAAATTAAATTGATGCTACTTTTGCAACTTTTCAATCTGGCATTTTTCCTGTTTTTTACCTTCAAAAACCAAAAACAGGCATTATTTGATTCATGTTCATTTAAAAAACAGTATGTTGAAGATATGTCCCTGGAATATCCCAACATGGGCTCATATTTAGTAAAAAGTTGCTGGGAAAACCTCACTGAGGTGTTCTTGGAGACTGGACAGGGAAGATAGAGTTTTTGGAACTAAATTATTTGATCCTCTCTGAGCTTTGGTATCAACCTTATGGTAGATATAGAGAAGAAACCCACAAATTAAATGTTCTCAGGTGATGCCAGTATGTAATTGAATTTAGCTTTTTACATTTACCAATTTTATTATAATAAATGTAGACTTCTCTTATTGACATTTATCAAAATGCAGAAGACCAGCATTTTGGAATTACAGTTGTTCAAAAGATTACAAAAAAATATGTTCAAAAATTCATCCAGGAAATGTAATATTGAGGTAACTTAGTAGTTAAGGTATAAAAATAGCTTATTATTTTAGACTCAACACCAAAAACAGACACCACCATCTCATAAAATAAACATGCAGTGAAAGGGTAACGCACACATTAGCCGCAAACTGAGTCTGTAGCCAATACAGTATGATGAGAAGGAATACTCAGTATGGTGTGATGTGCAATTGAAGCCATTAGCCATATGGTGCAGTGTGAAAATGGCCTCTGTGACTGAATAACAGTTGTATCTTATATGGTTTATTAAATAATTATGCAATGGCAAGTAACACTTCTATAATTATTGGCTGTTTTAAAATATTTTTGTTAATCTAGCTGCATTTACCAGGTTGAAGGATGAGTGTTCCATCAGGTCTCCATGCTTCATATCTGCTTTGTGTATAGGATGGAAATTGGCTGCCATATTGAAGATTTAGGGCACATTTCTTATATCATACTGCATATCATCAAGGTATGCTACAGGGCATTTAGAAATATAGGGGCACATTCCTTTTAGAGATGCTTTCCACCTGCCACCTGTCAGTACAGACACTGCATGTGGGATAGAGAATGTGCTACTTTTACATAATTTTCACAGAATGAGACAGAGAAGTATTAAGACATTTAAATGAAAGGCAAAAAATTCAATAAAATATCCGGAAATTTTGTTTCATGATTCTGTGTGGGATCCTATTTGAATACTTAAAACAAATTGCAGATATTACCCTGACACATTTCTATTTATACTAATTTTTCTTCTAAGGAAGTTTTTATTTATTTATTTATTTATTTATTTATTTATTTATTTATTTATTATTTTGAAAGAGAGAAAAGGAGAAAGAAAGAAAGAGCAAAAGAAGAAAAAAAGAATGAAAGAGAGAAAGAAAGAGGAAGAGGAAGCGGGAGAGAGAATGGGATTCTCGTTTTATTGCCCAAGCTAGAATGCAGTGTAAAAATGGGTATTAAAAACCTCTTTTATGCCAATAATTTTGCTTAACAATGGAGACAGGAAGGAATAAGGGATGAAAATAACAAGCAGCCAACCAATATTTTATTTAAACCTGTGAAATGCTATGCAATTGCTGAGGAGTGATTTACTTCCAATTATGTGGTCACTTTTAAAATAGGTGTAATGTGATACTGAGAAAAATGTATGTTTTGTGGATTTGAGGAGGAGAGTTCTGTAAATATTTGTTAAGTTTACTTGTTCCAGGCCTGAGTTCAAGTCCTGGATATCCTTGTTAATTTTCTCTCTCGTTGATCTGTGTAATATTGACAGTGTAATGTTAAAGTCTCCCACTATTGTGTGGTAGTCTAAGTCTCTTTGTAAATCATTAAGAACTTGCCCTATGTACCTGGGTGCTCCTGTAATGGGTGTGTATATATTTAGGATCGTTAGCTCTTCTTGTTGCATTGATCCTTTCACCACCATGTAATGTCCCTCTTTGTTTCTTGTATTCTTTGTTGTTTTAAAGTCTGTTTTATCAGAGACGAAAATCACAGCTTCTGGTAATGCTAGCTGGCTGTTTTGCCCATTAGTTGATGTAGATTCTT
>PVKP010027046.1:0-31761 GCA_004027715.1 Plecturocebus donacophilus | reverse complement strand
CCCAAACTGATTGAATAGTATATCCACTTAAGAATGCAAATTTTCCTAGGCTCTCTAATCTCTTCCTCTACTGTCTGCCATGAGAATTCTGGTTATTTTGATCTAACTTAGTGTGTGCCATCACTTTTTGATGCTTCTAAAAATTATACTAATAGTGTTTATTCCATATGAATGCTTGTCAGAGGGTTAATTTCTATGTGTCCCAAATCAATAAACCTTTATCTAATCCTATGCTCCAACTGCCTTAATTGAGCACCCTCAGAATCCAGTACCAGGTGCATCCCCTTGGCTCCTGCTGGTGTATGCTGTCTAGGACTTGCAGCCCTTTTAGGGTAGAGCTCTTTGATTCCCTCATTAGGCTTAATATCTCCAGGGTTATGCTGTGAGCTAACTCTACTTGTGTTTAGTGGCCAAAAGGGGAGATATAGGCAGATTTTGAGGGTAATACATATTGTCTTATAGGGAAGAAGCCTCTGCATCACCTTAAGGAAAGGGCTATCTTTTAATAAGGAGGAATGGACCACTTCTGCAGGCTTACAGAATCAAGGAAAATCTTGAAATTAAAGATGCAGGGGACATTGACCCCTATATTTCCATCTTATGAGTCAGGGTACCATCTTTCCCCAGTTGGAGCCCTCAGTCTGGCACAGTAGACTTGTCTTGGCTGGAAGTCAGCCTTATCAGGAGCTCAGCTAATCTGACAGTATATCCTGGCCTTGTCCTCAGCTTTGTCTGCTCTCCTTCTGTAGGAAATATGAGCCTCTTTTTACTCTGCCTAGGAATCATACTGGCTTTTACATCTGGCTTTCGATTTCTGTTAATTACTCTCAAGTCACTTGAATTTGGCCATAGACACACATTCCCATTGTACCTATGGCTACGTTTTGTTATTTCTCAAATGCCCAGTAGTAGATTGAAACAGTTAATGCATTCTCTTCCACCAGCGGAATTCACCATACCAGTTCGCCACCAGTGAAAATTTTAACAACAGGACTGCCACCTTGTGGCAGGAGCTGTGTTCCACCTACTACTAGTTATAGGGCCCTTATTTGCCAGCTGAGAAATGATACAGCTTGAAATCCCCATCTTACTGCCTGCTCTCTAAAACAATTTCCATTATCAGTAGTTACATAATTCCTGAAGAAGCAGGCTATGAGATGGAGTTCAGTGTAAAAGGTGTTTATTAGGGTGTACCCTTGGGATTACCACCAGTCGAAGAAAAGGGGAAGGAAGTAGGCAGAAGGAAAGGTACAACTATGATGCAGTCCTTACTATAGCCTTGTTAACCCCACCAGGAGCTCAGAAGAAAATGAACCTTTAGAGTTGTTCCACATTAATCCAACATGGCTGGAACTTCATACCCTTGTCTTGATCTGCCATTAAATGTAGGATGCCCCAGGAAGGGCATGACCTTAGATGAGGCAGATGTGTATAACTGAGGGCATCCCTGAGGATTCTGACAGCTGGACTCTGTCTGCTGATAGCAGTCCTAGCACTGAGGCAAAAGGACCTCCTTGAGGACCTCCTTGAGGATGGGTGGGGTAGTGAAAATCCATGTCCATTAAAAACTTTTTTTATAGGCTGGATGCAGTGGCTTATACCTGTAATCCCAGCATCCTGCCTTGGGAGGCCAAGGCAGGAGGATCACTTAAGCCCAGGAGTACAAGACCAGCCTGGGTAACATAGTAAGACCCCCATCTCTACAAAAAAATCAAAAAATTAGTCAGGCATGGTGGCACATACCTGTGGTCCTAGCTACTCAGGAGGCTGAGGTGGGAGGATCACTCGAGCCCTGGAGGTTGAGGCTGCAGTGAGCCATGATCACACCACTGCATTCCAGCCCAGGTGTCTCTGTCTCAAGAAAACAAATAAAATAAAATGGGGAAAAAACCTTTGTTTTTCCCCACAGAGCTGAGGGAAACATTTTCTTATGTTTACTAGTTTGGTATAAAGGATGTTCCAAGGGATACAGAAGTGATGCATAGGGCAAGGTATAGGAAGGGAGGGGGAGCAGAGCTTCCATACCCTACCAAGGCACACCACCTTCCAGGAACCTCCAGGTTTGCAGCTATCCAAAAGCTCCCCAAACCCCGTTCTTTGGGGGTATTGATAGAAGCTTCATTACATAGGCATGATTGATTAAACCATTGGTCATTGGTAATCAACTTAACCTTCAGCACCTCTCCTCTTCCTGGAGGTTGCAGCGTGGGAAAGTCCTAACCCTCTAACCCTGCCTTAGTCTTTCCTGTGACCAGCCCCCATTCTGAAGCTGCCCAGGGACTTCCATCCACTAGTCATCTCATTAGCATACAAGGACATCACTTTGGAGTTTCTAAGTATTTTAGAAGTTGTATGTCAGGAAATGAGGTCGAGGGCCAAATATATAATTCACAATATCACAGTCCACTTCTGATGTTTGATTCCTTACATTAAAAAGATATGCAAGACAAAAGACACTGCCACATTACTAGAATCTCATTCTATCATTAATAATTAGTTTAATCCATCATCATATTGTGTGAATATGACTCCCAGGGTGAGGCCACTCAAGTTTGCAGGATTTTCATTGATCTTATCAGGTTCTAAAAGCAGCAGTGGTCTTGGCTTTCCCCTGTAAGACACCTGGTGTAATTGGGCTAAGAGACAATGTCATCTCTTGCTCTTAGCCTCTTTCAAGGCGTTAATGTGATATTAGATTTATCTGAATTCACAACCTACTTATTACTTTGCTCTCAGCCACTATTCTTTCTTCACTTTATTAAAAACCTTTGCAGAAGACACTAAAATCAACACTGTGCTGGTCTAGATTCTAGGCTTGACTATTGGTAATTACCTTCTCCTCAGTTCACTCTCATTCAGACAGGCTAAGGTTATGTAGGTCCCAAATTATCGTGCCATTTTTATCACCAGGCAGTGTAGCTGCATTCACTGTTAATCCCAATTTTGCACAATCCACTCCCCATCAGGTCCTTAGCAATTCTGATATGAGGCTTAAAAACACATTTACAGTTTCTTGTTTAGGAATCATCCCTGCTTACAGTACTTGTAGTTTCAGCTCTGGTCCTAGAACCACCCCCCACCACTTTTTTTTTTTTTAAATCAGAGGATCAGCCTTCCAAACAGGATGTTGCCCATTCACCTTGGAACCTTGGAACCATCATCTACAAACTCAGCAGTTATTGAGTGGTTAGTTGAGAGCTGTTAATAGGGCACTGTACAAGTGTTGACAGAACCCAGCAGCTCCTCACACAGTTTTATAGTCAGCACTTACAGTGGCTTTTATCTAGTTCACTAGGCTGACTGTTCCCTCAGGAACACTCCTGTGTGCTTGGATCCTATCAGTGAGCTGCATGCCCTGTGTCGACCCAAATATGCCCTTCCACTGCAGAATTTAAAACCAAATAAATTTTATCAGTGTGTTATGAAGAATATTACAAAGGCTACAGATGAAGAGATGCATAGAGGTATGGGGGAAGGGGTGCAGAACTTCCATGACCTCTGTGGGAGCACCATCCTCTAGGAGCCTCCACATGGGCAGCTATCTAGAAGCTCCAAAAACATTTAAAAAAACTTCTTAAATTTTAAAATGATTTCAGACTCAAAACATTTATACAAATAGTTTGAGTTTCCATTTGTCCTTCCCTCTGCTTCCTCAAATGTTAACATCTTATCCTCAATATAATAAATTATCTGCAGGGCGCAGTGGCTCACACCTGTAATCCCAGCACTTTGGGAGGGCAAGGCGTGTGGATCACGAGGTCAGGAGTTTGAGACCAGCCTGACCAACATGGTCTCTACTAAAAATACAAAAATTAGCTGGGCATGGTGGTGGACACCTGTAATCTCAGCTACTCAGGAGGCTGAGGCAGGAGAATCGCTCGAACCCAGGAGGCGGAGGTTGCAGTGAGCAGAGATCATGCCACTGCACTCCAGGCTGAGCGAGAGAGCTAGACTCCTTCTCCAAAAAAAAAAAAAAAAAGAAGAAGAAGAAGAAATTATCACTCATACAATTAACTAACCTATAGGCTTTATTTGCCAATTGTTCCACTAATGTCCTTTTTCTGGTCTAGGAATCAGTTATGTCTCCTTAACTTCTTCTAATCTGAGACAGTTTTCCAGTCTTTCTTTATTTTCTATGACCTTAACACTTTTAAAGAGTGCTGGCCAGATATTGGTTAAATGTTTCTTAATTTGGGTTTGTCTGATATTTTCTCATGACTAAATGTTGGTTGTACATTTTGGCAAGAATAACACAGAAATGATGCTTAGTCATCATATCAGGAGGTATGTCAGGTTAATGTTTTATATTGGAGATGTTAACTTTGGTTATTTGGGAAAGAGTTTGTCTCCACTGTAAAGTTACTGTTTGCCCTCTGTAAGTAATAAATATTATAACAGTATCTTTGTAATTAACAAGTATCATATGAGGAGCTGCTTTGAGAATAATCTATTTCTTAATAGGATAATATTTATTTACTGAAAAGTTAGACCTATGTTCTAAGTCCCAGAGGTCCACACTATAATTCTTTTGTTAGGGAATGTCTTGGGCTTCATATAGCATTACGCTGTAGTAGACACTTTAAATATATTTCTTTTTGAGAGGGCATCTTGTTCTGTCACCCAGGTTGGAGTGCAGTGGTGTGATCTCAGCTCACTGCAACTTCTGCCTCCTGGGTTCAAGCAATTCTCTTGCCTCAGCCTCCTGAGTAGCTGGGATTACAGGCATGTGCTGCCACACCCAGCTAAGTTTCGTATTTTTAGTAGGGATGGGGTTTCAACATGTTGGCCAGGTTATTCTCAAACTCCTGACCTCAAGTCATCCACCCGCCTTGGCCTCCAAAAGTCCTGGGATTACAGGCATGAGCCACCATGCCCAGCCTTAAACATCATTTTATCTGCTGGGTTATAAGTCCCAAGTGGCATTCCTGTTCTTAATGCATTCTGGAGTACCTGTAGAACCTTCTCTGATTTGGAATTCAGTTTAAAGCTCGCAGCCTTAACAGTTACTCAGCAAAAAGATCAGAGACGGATGCCAAAAGATAACATGTTGCCTCCAAAATCAAGAGGCTTACCAAGTTTCCTTCCTTCCTTCCTTCCTTCCTTCCTTCCTTCCTTCCTTCCTTCCTTCCTTCCTTCCTTCCTTCCTTCCTTCCTTCCTTCCTTCCTTCCTTCCTTCCTTCCTTCCTTCGCTCACTACTACCTCCACCTCCCTGGTTCAAGTGATTCTCCTGCCTCAGCCTCCCAAGACACCTCCCTGGTTCAAGTGATTCTCCTGCCTCAGCCTCCCAAGTAGCTGGGATTACAGGCATGCACCATCACGCCGGCTAATTTCATATATATATATATATATATACACACACACACACACACACACATTTTTTTTTTTTTAAGTAGAGACGGGGCTTCACCATGTTGGTCAGGCTAGTCTCCAACTCCTGACCTCAAGTGATCCACCCGCCTCAGCCTCCCAAAGTGCTGGGATTACAGGCGCGAGCCACTGCAGCTGGACATCCTTTTTCTTAATGGTAGGGAGTGCAGGGGGGCAGCAGCAACTTGTTTTTCACTTTCTTGGAAATATCTTAACATGTCCTAGATTTTTGAATCCCCCAAAACTTCAGAGAGGGCAGTTCCTTAAATTGTTGTGGGGCTTACCTATCTCCTCCTCTGACGTAGATATGTCTTACTAAGGCATCTACTGCACATGTTACTTGATATTGAAGAGGTACTATCAACCTGATCCCATTAGTGTGGTGGAAAAATGTGATGTCCTATGGGATGGTGAGATAATCAGAACCTTGTATGACTCGCAGAGGAGCGGGAGCATGCCTAACATTTGTGGTATCTGGGGCAAGAATAAAAACAGAGATTTATTTTCCTGAGCCTTTGTGTTTTTATCCTCTACACTATTGAAATTGTGCCCCAAAGAGTTAAAGAAACCAGTAACTAATAGAAATTCTTGAGTTTTCATGATGGCAGACGAAAAACAACTTGCCGAAACGCTGAAACTCCTTCAGCTGGAGAGAAAATAACTAGTTGAAATCGGTTAGAACCTAGATAGCTAAATGGAGTTTGAACAGAATAAGCGTGCAGAGATCACAGCCTGAGTTTTGACCACAAGTTTCGTACTAAATCCCCCTGAATTTGCACGAGACCCTTGAGGAGGCATGAAGAGGTAACTGCGCATGCCCAAGGACCAACCATGCCTCCCCTTTCCTTCCACCAATCACCCGCTCTCAGAATCCACCCCCTAAACCTTTTCTAACAAAATTACTGCCTGAAAGCCAGCGCGGAGAGACACTCTTGAGTATCTCACATAAACTTTTGAGGTTTATGTCTGAGTCCTTGGGAGTCTTTTTCTTTCGTGTGTGTTGCTGTAACAATGACTTTTAACATAAAGCTTTTCTCAAAAACGCAGTGTGATATTATTGGCTTCTAGCATATCAGGTGGTGAATCCCTTTTGCTGGATAACATTATCCTAAGGCGTTATTAGTATATTAATTTCCTTTGTTAAATTTTGGCTGTCATCGAATTGAATCCGCTGACCAAAAGAGAGATAATGCTGCTAAAGCTTGAACACTGAATTCAGAATCTTTGGCAAATGCACCCACCTAAATTCAACTCAATCTAAAGGTTTTTCTTTGTTTTCTCTTCTAGCATACTCGGTTCTCAAACATATTCCTAAGGTTTCTGTGATGTAGTTAGCAAAATCATGCAATTCTTTCAGTATATATGCCTTCTAATATTGGGACTGGCTTGGTGTTTGTCTCTCTTGAGCATGCTAGGATATAAATCTAATTAGAGGTCTAGAGGCAATGAGAGTTGGTAAGTGGAGGGCATGGGGAAATTAGCAACCCCTTGCAATTTAACTGTCTCAGCTGAGGGCATTACAGACTATGCATGCAAAGAGGACAGTCTTATTAAAAAGGAAAATGAGTTTGCCTCTGCTAGGATAAAAAAGGGCTCAATTGGTTTGGGGATTCAAGATACAATTACATCTGAATTCACCCAGCTGTCCCCATTCCCATTCTAAGGATACTACTCTTTCTGGATCAGTGCTCTAGCAATTTCATTAAAAAACATGCAGTGATTGTGTATTCAACATTGTAATTATTTATCAACCTAAAGAATCAGACTTTTTGTCTGATTTTTATCTATGTCAGTCCAGTAGCTCTAGGATAAAAGAGATGTTTTTAAAGCAATCATAAAAATATTTGATTTTCATATCTTTTCCACCCCAAGAATTTTAAAACCTAAGTTTGTTATTTTCTTTAATTAAATTCTCTAGTGCAGTCAAAAGTAACCACCAAACCCCCTGAAACTTTCTCTTACCCATCATAATGTTTTGGCACAGCAACCACTTTGCTTGCCAGAGAATTACCTTCAATAAGTAATTAACTCCAGATGAACACAAGTGATAACCTAAGTAAATGTTTATTTTGCTTACCAGGGACTACCAATATCTTATTTTCTAGAGGATATGGGACTATTATTGCCTTTAAATCTATCCAGATCATATAATCTATCCTAAATTTCATTCGGTGTTTGTTGCCTGCAACTTCTGGTACAAAATATATTTTTCTGGGTTCAGAGCACATAACAAAAACACCTTTAATCAGTTTAAGCAGAAAAGTGTTTAATAGAGATAATTAGATTTTTATAGCTTCATTGGAATGTGCAGAGAAGTGGAACTCAGGAAGTATTGAGTTCCAAGAGCAACTTGCTATAGCTGTGACCCATGGTCAATAGGCCACTTTTACTGTTGTTACCACCTCTCAATACCCACACACTTGCTCCCAGATATAGGAACACTCAATTTGGCTGTTGCTCCTGGTGACGCTGGAATGCTGAACCTTCCTTTCATAGCTATTTCTTAACCCTTTGCTTGTGCAACCAAATGCATCAGTATAGCAGATGCTATTGATGCCTGTCCTATATTCCCTTGGCCCACCTCAGAGTTTACTTGCAGTTCAATGAAAACTTTTTAGCAAGCTAATAGCAGCTTCTCATGTGATGTGATTTGCCTGTGTCCCCACCCAGATCTCATCTTGAATTGTCCTCCCATAATTCCCACATGTTGTGGAAGGGACCCAGTGGGAGGTAATTGAATCATGGGGGCACTTCCCTCATACTGTTTTGGTGGTAGCGAATAAGTCTCATGAGATCTGACTGTTTTATCAGGGGTTTCCATTTTGCATTTCTCTCATTTTCTCTTGCTGCCACTATGTAAGAAGTGCCTTTCACCTACTGCCATGATTCTGAGGCCTCCCTAGCCATGTGGAACTGTAAGTCCAATTAAACTCTTATGTCTTTATCAACAGTGTGAAAATTGACTAATACATCATGTCAAGCACTTTTGCCTTTCTACTTCTCTTCCTAGGAGGGTCTTCTCTGATACCATAGGAGCTTGCTCTGCCCATTCACACTGCAATCTGGAATCTCCAGAAATTTAATGCCCCTAGGGTTAATACTCAGAAAAGGATGGAAACTGGATATCAATCTACTGCTAACTTTCTGGTTCTTTAGTGGAATAATTCTAAAGCATGTTCCACACAATTCCTCTAGGCTTCCCTAGCAAGATTGAGGCCCTTGTATTCACAATAGTAACCTGCTTATTAAAATAATAATTTTTAATTTATTGATGTTTCTTTCTCCCTTTTTTTCTCAGTTTCCACACTTTCTTACCTGTCCTTCTCTAGTAACTTTTTAAATAAATTAATTGCACCTAAGTCCTTGTCTCTAGGTCTGCTTTTGGGAGAACCCAACAAAGATAGCACCTTAGAAAGCAAATTCTAAGGATAGGATTCTGAACGTGAATTTCTTGCTGGTTACATGCCAACAATCCAATGCTGGTAGAAAGCTGATATTAGTGACAGAGCTGCAAAGCAGACTTGAAAACACAACCATCTAAGTTTTCTTTGTTAAAGTTAGAATCCTGATAGGAAATAAATATTCTACACACTCTGAGTCCTGGGATGAAGACATTTGGTTGGATGTACTTGAGATACTTATATTCTGAACTTGAATTACTTTCTGGTCACATGGCAACAATCTAATGCTGGTAGAAAGTGGGGTTGTGATAACCCCTGTCATACTGTAGCATCACACTTATTAAGACTCTCACCTGTGGAGGACTGAAATGAGCAACAGACCTATTGGCTTATGCAATAGTTTCTGCACATGACACAAATGGAAAATAATGTAATTGAAAGGATTGTGAAATTGGCTTCTTTTTTTCTACTAACCCTTAGCCCTGAGTAAATAGTATGATTAGCTCAAATTATCCACCTATCAATTTAGAGAACACTGTGAAAGCCAAAGGTCTTCCATGAAAAAAATTTTTAAAAACATCTCTTTCCTACAGCTGGAGGGCTGGATGTATTGAAAATAAGGCTCAGTATTTAACTGTATTAGTGACAGAGCTACAAAGCAGACTGAAAACACAACCATCGAAGTTTTCTTTGTTAAAAGTTAGAATCTTGATAGGAAATAAATATTCTACACACTCTGAGTCCTGGGATGAAGACATTTGGTTGGATGTACTTGAGATACTTATATTCTCAGATTCCTTTGAAGTCTTTCTAGCCACGAGTCCTCCTTTCTAGGGAAATGAAGGCTTTCATTACTTGGAGACAATGTAAAGCCTTCATCTGATATTAATGCCTTGCAACATGAAAGTTATCCTATTCAAGACCTGTCCCCACTGCTTTTATATCTAAAACTAATGTTAAATAATGATTTGAGCTGGAAAGTACAATTCCTGCTCATGAGAAAAATAAATCTTATTCATTAGAAAATAAAATTTAAAAAATCATATTCACTAGAGAAGCTACAAGGCATGGCTAATATGTACCAGGAGAAACTGGGGATTCTGCTTGGAAATAGTCAACATAAATCTATATATACGTGTGTGTGTGTGTGTGTGTGTGTGTGTGTGTGTGTGTGTGTGTAATATACTGCTGGATAGAGGAGTGTTTGGGTTACGAAGATACTCTTTCTTGACTTCAGATTTGTACTTCAGAATTGCCTCCTGGCAATAACACCTATGATAAGAACTAATATATTGCTGGATTGGCCTCCTGAAGCTTAAGCATAATGATGGACTATAATAAACAAGTTGGAGATATCAGAACTGCCTTGGAGAGTACTGAAGGGGTCAGAAGAATCAAACATAGAGTAAATTTATTAGATGACATTAGAAAAGTCATCTGCAGAGTCTTTTCTTCAGGAGAGTCCATAGACTTCCATACATTTTATTTATTTATTTATTTATTTATTTACTTACTTACTTACTTATTGAGATGAAGTCTCACTCTGTCACCCATGCTGGAGTGCAAGGGCACAATCAGCTCACTACAACCTCTGTCTCCCGGGTTCAAGCAATTCACCTGCCTCAGCCTCCCAAGTACCTGGGATTATAGGTGCCTGCCACCATGCCCAGTTGATTTGTGTATTTTTAGTAGAGATAGGGTTTTGCCACATTGGCCAGGCCAGTCTTGAACTCCTGACCTCAGGTGAACTGCCCAACTCGGCCTCCCAAAGTGCGGGGATTATAGGCATGTGCCACTGCGCCTGGCCCATACATTTACTTCACAAATGCAAATAGGGATACACTAATGAAGGGGCATTAGTATTGTTTTTCATTTCGGTTTTATTTTATTTTGCATTTTGTATATTATCCAGTTTCACATTCTCACAGGATCAGCAATGACAACAGCCACCTAGTCTCCCAAGTCTGAAATGGCAAGACAGTCACAGCTGTGGCTGACATTAAAGCACTGATATGCTACAAAACAAAAAACACTGCACAATGTTTCCTTCATTTCATTTTTCTTAAACAAATGCCTGACACAAAGTCTTACTGCTGAAGAATGGAAACGCTTTTCTTCTTCATGCCTAGAACTAAACATTAAACTTACCTGACAGGGCTAACAAGGTCACTTTAATAATTAATGGTACACACATGAAAAATCCTTTATGATTCATAAATATTTTGTTATACAGGGTACAAAAATACTTTTCACATTTTGGTTGATTTCAAGGGTGTGCTGTGGAGAGAATGGGCAGAGAGGGCTTTCTTATGACTGTTTGCCCATCCAAGAAGATGAGAGCAGAGGAACCCAATTTAAAAGGAAAGAGCAAACCCATTTATCTGTTCATTAGTGGCTGGAGCTGTGCCTGGAAGTGTGTGGGGCTCTGGGGCTCAGGCCTCCCTGAAGCAGAGTGGGTGCAGGAGTCGGGTGAAGAGAGAGGGGCCAGACAGGATGACTCACTAGGAGCCAGGACCTGTTGCTATGGTGACAGCATGGAAACAAACTGTACACTCTTACATACTCAAGTGTAAGTGTCTTAATTCACACCAGAAAACATGCAAAATTAAACGTCTCATTTCCTCAAGAGGAAGCTACAGAAGCAAATTTGGGTGGGAGATCAAACCTTGCTGGGTCCCAGTGAGGCCTCTGAGCTGGATTTGGGTGCCCTAGTGAGAAGGTCCCCAAATCCTTCTGGGAGGTGTTGGAGAAAGGCTTGAGGATGCAGAGCAGGGCTGAGGAAGAGGAAGGAGGGGAAACAGGAAGCAATCCACTGAGTCAGGCTTACAATTCAGTCTCTGGAGTAGCAGTAGCTCTGCACAGGCCTCCTGGGGGCGGTGGGAGCTCAGGGCACCTGTCCAGGCACCACCATTGATTCCCAGAACCCACTCCATGGTGACCAGACTGAAGAACCAACAAAACTTATGATACTTCCATCCTTGCTGGGTGGTGTCAGAGGAAGGGTATCAGAGCACCTGAGTATGGAGGGCAGCGGCAGCAGCAGTGGCAGCTGGGTAGGTGAATGCAGCATGGAGGATGGCTGGGGCAGCTCTGTGGTATACAAAGGGTAGGGGGCCCAGGTCTCTGGGGATGCAGGGATCAGAGCAGCCCCCATCAAGTCTTATGGGTTCCATGTGACGAAGTGTGCCCCTAGGGCGGGGTGCATGTTGGTTGGATTTGGAGTTGCCACTAGCTTGCTCTTGGCCATCTTGGTGTTGGCTTTGGCAAACTCTAGTGTCAGGGTCTGTGGGTTCTCAGGATCGAAGCGAATACTGTTCAGCACGTTCTTGGCCGCTTCTGCATGAGTGCCCCTGAATGATTGGGGCACTGTCCTCCTTGATTCTGTATGTCCATTGAACCAAAGGCCATTACATTATTCTAATACATATGTTACCTATATATTCTAGCTGTTCATAACAACACATCTTTCTATAGAATATATGGGAATTAAAGGGTGAAAGCAGGACTGGCCCCTCTCATCAATGATCATGTTGAACTGCTTATGTGTGTCTAAAATTTTCACAACTCTAGGCTATATGATTAGAGGTCATTACCCCGAAAGGATGATGCTTCCATCAAGATACACAGTAACTGTTTCACTGAACCTAAAATTATGACTTGTTCTTGATAATTTTGGGTGTCTCATGCCAGTATACAAGGAGCCAATAAATGAATTACTAGTACAGTAAGATCATTGGACCTTGATTACCTTGAGGAGCTGGGGATGTTGCTTTATAATGAAGACTGAGAAGACCATATATGGAACTCAGGAGGCTTGCTGGGTATCTCATAGTGCTTCCATGCCTATTGATAACAGTCAATGGCAATTGCAGAAACCATACCTGATAATAGCAAGGTCTCAGCAGCTCAGGTACCTCAAAGATAAAGGCCTACCATACCAAGCAAGCAACCTAGACCATGCCATAGATGAGGGGAACCTAGAGTGCATAATAGAGGAGGAAGACAGTGGGTATCATTGACAGTCTTAGGACTAGCTATAGCACTGGAGCCTGGAAAACCTTTTAATTTTAGTCTTCAAAAAATATTTTGTGGCCGGTTGCTACCTTGAAGCATCAGTAATAGAGTGGACTCAATGTGTGGTACAAGTGATTGAATGGTAAAACAGATGGACTATAGTAGATGCTTTTGATGGTCCTATCCATAGCCTCTTGACCCATCTTAAAGTTCAATTTTATTTCTGTTATATTTCTGGTACATTGTTCAGTTCTACTGTAAGAACTTGTTTTACTGCCTGAGGGGTTTCAATGGTGCCATAAAAATTTGCTCCACTCACAAGCAGTACATCTAATAAATTCAAGGAATTAAATACCTTTCAGATAAACCTTCAACCAATGAAGGTTGAAAGTTGATGGGATAAATACTGTGCCCCTCTATGGGAAAATTCTTTAACACAGTCAACCTGGTTAGAGTTCCCAGTGGAATTAAACTTTATATGTACACCATGATAACCCACTTATTGTCCTACTTTTCAGTGGCTTTTCTCACTTCTCTCATTTTTTCCCTCTCTTCGTGTGATTCCTGAGATCACCTCCCAAACAAGTTTTCTCTACCCAAGACCTTCTTGTTTAGTCTTGTTTTAGGGGAACTCCAGGTAAGATAGGCAGAAGAAAGGATTTTGGCTTTAAACTTGTGTGTGTGTCCAATTGGTGGAAGCCAATTTGAATCCATACTTCTAGCTGTAAAGGTATCTCAGAAACGTGATGTTTGGCTTGCCATCTTCTCCAGTTTACTAGAAGGAGATAGAATATAGGCTGAGTGACCCAATACAATGTTCCTCACATTATTTAAAATGTGGCCCACAAATTGCATTTTTGAGCCAAAGAGAGGAACCAAATTACCCCTACTTCTTCTTTGTTAAAGGAAGATGTTCTTTTAAAGTATGTAATTTAAAACGTGAAGAATTCTGCACAAAATATTTCTCTAATAATTTTACATAGTAATCATTGGCATTTTATTTTATTTTATATTTTATTTTATTTTGAGACAGAGTCTCACTGTGTCACCCAGGCCGGAGTGCAATGGTGAGATCTTGGTTCACTGCAACTTCCACCTCCCATGTTCAAATGATTCTTGTGACTCAGACTCCTGAGTAGCTACGACTACATGCCTGCATCACCATGCCCAGCTAATGTTTGTATTTTTAGTAGAGGTGGGTTTTTGCCATGTTGGCCAGGCTGGTCTCAAACTCCTGGCCTCAAGTGATCCATCTGCATTGGCTTCCCAAAGTACTGGATTACAGCTCTAAGCCATTATGCTTGGTCTATTCTAATATTTTCTTACAATTTTTATTTTGGGTTAAGACTAAACTATTACTAAATAAACTAACTGTATTTGTTTGTAGAGACCTAAAATAAGACAATCTTGGAGTTCAACACAAAACTGCCTCAAAATGTATAAATAATGTAAATAGTAAAACATCTGTATTTACAAAACTGGATCTGCAATTTGGCTCTAAAAGTCAAAAGGGAATTTTAAGCAAAACTTTCACATCATGTTTTTCTATATCTTCCTTCTTACGTGAGTGGCATGCGTTATTACTATGACATTTTTTTACTTGATAATATTACGAATGTCAAGTTCTCTACTTCTAGGTACGCAGGACGTTTGAAGTTCTCTGTCATCTTCAAATGAGGCATAACCGTGTTTTTTGTTTTTTGTTTGAGATGACGTCTCACTCTGTCACCCAGGCTGGAATGCAACGGCACAATCTTAGCTCACTGCAACCTCCACTTCCTGGCTTCAAGCGATTCTCCTGCCTCAGCCTTGAAAGTAGCTGAGATTACAGGCATGTGTCATCACACCCAGCTAATTTTTTGTGTATTTTTAGTAGACACAGGGTTTCACCATGTTGATCAGGCTGATCTCAAACTCCTGACTTCAGGTGATCCACTCGCCTCAACCTCCCAAAGTGCTGGTGATTACGGGCGTGAGCCACCATGCCTCGCCCCCATGTATCTTAATTTTGCTGGTGGAAGTGTTGAGTCACTTCAGGAAGAAAGTTTTTGTTTGCTGATATTTTAGTCTCTAACTCATTTTTCTGCTGCAGCAATTTGAGGAAGAACATATTGATGATGAAATGTCATAAGATCTAAGTAGCCTGGAATGCTGATCTATCACATGAAGGACAATTTCCCTGAAGAGTTGTCTGGACTGAAATCAACTTTTGCATGAGCAAGAAATAAACTTCTGTTTCATTAAGACACTGAAGTTCTCAAATTGTTTATTATTGTCACAAAATCTAGCATAAAAGTAAATTGGATTCAACTAAATCGTGTGCTTTGGGAACACATGCATTTGCTCATTCTTTTTGGACTATAACCTTGAATATAACTGGTAATTTTTCCTAGATTATCTGTTTTTATAAGCAATGGGATACTGAATGGGTTTACTTAGCAAGAATTAAGGTACACGTAACTCTTAAGTTAGTATGGGTGAGATAAGTTCTAGATACATGAATTTCCTGTGCATGACTTTAGAGAACAAATTGCTTGTGTTTTCTTCTTATTTCATAATATGGTCTGGTACAGCTGATTTCACATGCCTTCCATTACCTAAACACTGATATCTACTAAGAATTAATAGTAGATATACATGGTCTAAATATGAATAATAAGCTGAAGTTTTATTACCTCCAAAACAAAATTAAAGATTATACTAAAGTATATATCAGACAAAAATTTTTTATAATCAGTGAAAATTTTAAACTTACTTATAATTAGAGGCACAGTTGACTTTATATCATTTGTAAGGTATACTCAGAAGGTGTCATAATAAATAATTGTAATGTTAAATATTACTACTCATCCAGAAAATGTATGACTAGTGTTATAATAGCTTTGACATGGAATTAATTTTAATAGATTTTAAATACTAATCAAATCATTGGGTTAGTTTTAATCAAGATTTTCAATGAAAAAATTGTATGGTTCAGATATTATATAAGAAAGCTAATTATGTTATAATTTGAAAGAAGTATTTTAAAGTGTATACATAAAATATATCATAACTAGGTAAAAAGATACAAATAGGCGCCTTTAAAATGTATCTTGACTATATTTGTTCCCTAAATTTTTTTCAAAAGTTATTAGCTCATGAAAACAAGTCTGTTATATACCATCTGGTGTCAAGATTTTGTTCTCTAATATCTTTATTAATTAAAGAAACTAGGGCTCTTTGTAAGGATAGTCAAATACATGTCTGGATCAGCAACAAAATGTAATAATTTTGTGACCTCTTGCTATTGCCAGAAAGCACAGACGGTTTCAAAATAGAGTTAAAAGGCCACAGAAGCCAGTTTACGAGGTCTCTTAATGATTAATTATAATAGTTTAATTAGCAAAAATGGATAAAAGTGTATATTTGATTAAAACAAGTCCATAAATGCCATGAGTATAAAATAATACTAGACAGAAAAAAATTTTACTATTTACTTTCCCTTCAAAGAATTATACTAAAGATGATTTTTAGTTTATTTGTTCATCTTGATGCCAATGCTTCACTGTCTTGATTACATTGTCTTGATATATGCAGACATATAATATGTCTTACAAATCTATATATTTAGTGTGTATGATAATTGATAGATGATAGATAGATAGATAGATAGATAGATAGATAGATAATGTGCTGCTTGTCACTTGCCAATTTCTACAATATAGCCTGTTTGGATTTTGATTGGGCTTTCATTAAATCTATAGGTCAACTTGGGTGAAAATGGATATCCTAAAAATATTGAGCTTTTCAATCCACAATCATTGTATATCTCTTCATTTATTTAAGTCTTCTCAATTTCTCTTTGCAATGCTTTGTAATTTTAAGTGTAAAAAGCTTGCATATTTTTAAACTTATTCCCAATTATTTACATTTTATGCTACTGTAAATGGCACTTTTTCATTTTTATTTTCCATGTGTTTGTTGTGATTATATAAAAATACAGTGAATTTTTGTATATTAAACTTATATATGAAAACTTTCTGAATTTATTCATTAATTGCAGTAGGTTTTTGCAGTATACACAATTATGTTATCTGTAAATAAAGACAATATTTTTCCATTTGCATCTCTTTTTTGCCTTATATTTATTTTCATACCTTTTTACATTGACTAGATCTTTCATAATAATAAATGCTTCTGCATTGAGAACATTCTGATCTTGACTCCAATCTTAGAAGGAAAGCATTCAGCATTTTATCATAAGTATGATGGTGAGTTGTAAATTTTTTTAAATCAGTGTAAGGATGTTCTGATCTAGATATGTTGAAAGTTTTCACAAGAGTACATTTTAAATATTTTTGTTTTTTTTTTCCTTCTCTGTTTTTCTTTTCCTTCCTTTCTTCCTTCCTTCCTTCCTTCCTTTCCTTTCCTTTCTTTCTTTTTTGATAGAGTCTTGCTTTGTCACTCAGGCTGGAATGCAGAGGTGCAATCAGCACTCACTGCAGCCTTGATCTCCCAGGCTCAAGCAATCCTCCCACCTCAGCCTCCCAGGTAGCTGGGACTACAGGCACACACTACCATGCCTGGCTAATTTTTTAATTTTAGTTTTGTAGAGACAGGGTCTTGCCATGTTGCCCAGGCTGGTCTTGAACTCCCAGGCTCAAGAAATCCTCCCACTTTAGCCTCTCAAAGTGCTGGGATTACAAGTGTGAGCCACTATGCCTGGCCCATTTAGAATTTTTTAAAAAGAGTTTTTATGTATCTATTGAGATAATTCAAATTTGCTCCTTTATTTTGATAATACAATGAATTACATTGATTGTTTTAATTTAACACATACTACATTTATTATTTAGGGATTTTATTTGGTTTTGAATAACAGAAAACTCCCAAGATATGCTCCACAAATCAACAAGGTGCTGATTTTTCTAAGACAGTCCAGAAATAGGTAGAGCAAGAGTAGTGTAGCAACTGAACAATGCAATAGGGGAATAAAGGTACTTATTTATTCATCTTTCCTGCAATATTGTATGACTTAGAGAAACAGAGTCTTGAGAAGTAATATGGGAACTGCATGCTCACCATAAAAATTAGACCTTTGATAAAGGTGGAGAAAATGGAGTCAGAATATTAAAGAAAGCCTCCAATCATGAAATTCTGTAACAGTGGTATGAATGAAAAGGTTTAAGCTTTCAAGGAAATTCAGGCAGCTATGTCAGTCTAGCCACCAAAGCGAGATCATGAAGATCATAAAGGATGACGAGGTTAAAGAGATCTTTGTGGAAGCTATCACTTCTTTTTTTTTTTTTTTTTGTGGCATGGTCCCACACTGTCATCCAGGATGGAGTACCCTGGCACAATCTCAGCTCACTGCAACCTCTGCCTCCCAGGTTCAAGCAATTCTCCTGCCTCAGCCTCCTGAGTAGCTAGGATTACAGATGTGTGCCACCACACCCATCTGATTTTTGTATTTTTAGTAGAGAAGGGGTTTCACCTTGTTGGCCAGGCTGGTCTCAAACTCCTGGCTTCAAGTAATCCACCCACCTTGGTCTCCCAAAGTGCTGGGAGTACAGGTGTGAGCCACTGTGCCCAGACTGGAAGCTACCACTTCTGAGGGAATTGAAGTTAAGTGCTTAGGTGATTGGCTCAGTGCCGATGTTGTTCAACACAACCAGTAGTCAAGAAGGCATGCTTAAAGTTTGGAACTGATGAGTACTTCTAGATCTATTTGTCAATCTCCTACTGCCACATCCTTTTGAGATTTATGGCTTTTATTTTATTTCTTCATTCTAAATGTCATTCAGTTTCCTCTTTTGTTCAGCTCTAACCTATGAACCATACAGCAAAGAGGATTCTGGAAAATGTATTTCTAAGCCATATAACACAGTCCAGCACAATCATCATTACCCCTAACTTTCATCCACATAGTTGTGAGTTCCCTCTTTTTAACTTGAAGTGCTGTGTTCAACTTGAAGCAACAGCAAAATACAGAAGGTTAAATCACCAGGTCAGAGGTCAGATGAAAAGGCCCTTTTTCAATAGCTTTGCACATTTTAAAATTCCTACCAACTATATTGACCAAAGCAATTAGTTGTAGAGTACACTCTCTGCAAAAATCTGCTGAAGATACCTCCTTCAAAAGTGAAGTTGAAAAATTCTGTGTTTTCTTAGTAAGGAAGAAGGGCAGGGTAGATATCAGGTAAGCAAATCCTAGGATCTGTTATGGCAAGCCAGAAAAAAGAAACCCTCAAAGTACCAAAGTCAATAGCACAATGACCACTTGCATTAACTATAATGAAGTTTAATTAGAAACAATAATAAAATAAAATTTAAATTATTTTATTTCAGCCATAGGTCCAAGGAGACTTCACAATGGAAATTAAACACTTATATAAGTAAACTGTAATAAAAATAATGTGTATCAAAAATTCTATGAGATAACTGAAAGGATTCTGGGAGCAATAGTTGTCAACATGAAAGTTTTTTTTTTTTTTTTTTTTTAAAGACGGGGTTTCACCATGTTGGTCAGGCTGGTCTTGAACTCCCGACCTCAGGTGATCCACCCACCTTGGCCTCCAAAGGGCTTGGATTACAGGCGTGAGCCACCATGCCCGGCCTTAACATGAAAGTTTTTATTAGAAAATAAAAAACTATAAATTATGAGCTGGGGTCCACTTGTAGGATGAGATACTAATAAAGCACTTTCATATTTACAAGATTTTAAAGATTTGTCTTCTGGTGTCAATTTTATGTATAATAAAAGATGTATCTGAAGACCTTCCCACATGAATTACATTCATTGAGTTTCTTTCTAATGTGAATTTTCAGATGTCTTTGAAAATATGAGAAAAAAACTGAAGGATTTTCCACATTCCTTATAGTCATACCTCCCAGTATGAGTTCTCACTTGCTAAGGCATGAAAAAGACTTGAAAGTTTTCTCACATTCTTTACATTTATTTATTTTCAGTGTGTGTTCTCACATGTGTACTAAAGTGTGAGGGATTACACTTTCCTATATTTTTTGCACTTATGTGGTTTCTTTTTAATGTGAATTGTACCTCAGTTTGAAAAAATTAGACCCAAGATAAGGTTTTTCTACACTCCTTATGCTAATAGAATTTCTCTCCAGTGTGAGTTCTCACACTGTTTTGTAAGGGATGAGGAATAGCTGAAGGTATTTCTGCACTTAATTTACTCAATGTGTTTTTTGGTCAGGGGTCTCCACAGAAACAGAACCATTAGAAGATAGATGGATAGAGAGATAAAGATAATTTATTATAGGAATTAGCTCACATGATTATGGAGGCTGAGAAGTCCCATAATATGTCATCTGCTAACTGGAGAAGCAGGGAAGCTAGCGGCATAGCTCAGTGCAAGTCTGCAGGCGCAGGAACCTGGAGGGCTACCAGTATAAGTCCCAGAGTACAAAGACCAGAGAACTTGGACTTCTTATAGCTAAGGGCAAGAAAACATAGGTGTGTCAAGACCAGAAGGGAGAGAAAATTCACCTTTCCTGTACCTTTTTATTGTATCTAGGCTCTCAACTGATTAGGTGGTGTGCAGCCAAACTGGATGAGGGCTGATCTTCCTTACTCAATCCACTGATTCAAATGTCAATCTCTTCTGGACCACCCTCACAGATAGTTTAAAAAAATAATTCTTTCACAGCTACCTGGGCATCCTTAACCCAGTCAAACTGACCCATAAAAATAACCATCACGCAATGTTTCTTGAATGTGTATTATCACATGTATGGTAAAATATGAAGAATAAACGAAGGATTTTTCATATTGTTTATAATCATAGAGGTTGTTTTCAGGGTTTGTACTCACATTTCTATTAAAAGAGAAGGGCAAACTGTATACTTGGCCATCTTTCTTACATGTGTAGGGCTCTTTTTTAGTTTCTTCTCATTTAAACAGGAAGTTTGAGGAATAAATGAAGGTTTTTCTTCATTTTCTGTATTCATAAATCCTCTCTCCAGTGTTAGTTCTTACAAGTACAGTAAGAGATGTGGAAGAAATAAAGGCTATATACATTCTTTTACATCCATAGGGTAAATTACAATATGAGTTGTCTCATATGTTCTAAAGGATTAAGGGCAACCAAATGTTTTTCCACATTTTTATGTTAATAAGATTTCACTTCAGTGATAGTTTTCACATGTTTTCTAAGAAATTAAATAAATGGAAAGCTTTTTCACGTTTCTTATATCTCCTCCACTGTGAGTTATTTATTTATTTATTTATTTGGAGATGGAGTCTCACTCTGTCACCCAGGCTCGAGTGCAGTGACATGATCTTGGCTCCCTGCAACCTCTGCCTCCTGGGTTCAAGCAGTTCTCCTGTCTCAGATTCCTGAGTAGCTGAGATTACAGGTGCATGCCACTATGCCTGGCTAATTTTTGTATTTTTATTAGAGATGGGATTTCACCATATTGGTCAGGCTGGTCTTAAACACCTGGCCTCAGATGATCTACACACCTTGGCCTCCCAAAGTGCTGGGATTATAGGCATGAGGCACCGTGTCCAGCCCACTGTGAGTTCTTACATGTACATCAATAAATGAAGAATGAACAAAGGCTTGCTTACATGTATATTCATAGTATTATTCTCCAGTGTGAAATTTTTCATGATTCCTAAAATACAAAGAACACATAAAGAGTTGCCTATATTCCTTGCTTTGATAGGGTATGTGTCCAGTGTATGATGCCATGTGTGTTTTAACAAGTGAAAGATCAATGAAGACTTTCTTGCATTCACTGAATTAATATAATTTCCCTGCAGCATGAGTTCTCTAGTGCATATTTAGATTTGAAATCTGTCAGAGGTCTTTTCACATTTATTACTCTATCTTTGTCTCCAATTTGCAGTATTTTCTACAGAGAAGATATCAAGATCTTTTTGAGAGATTTTCAAATTTGATGATATTCACAGAGGTTCTTCACCATATGAATTCTCAAATATATGTCCTGTGTCTTGTGCTGATCCATCTATGTCCTGGCAAAAAAATGGGGATTACATAATTGAAAGTTTTTTATATGGTAGCTTAAGTTGTATAATACTAATTGAAGGTAGACCATGATAAGAAAAGGCCATATATTGTCAACCTTTGAAGAAATACTTCTGAAACTGTTGTAGCTAAAAATTCAACTAAGGATATGCAATGGAATATGCAAAATATATAATCAAGTCAAAAGAAAATAGAAAATGAGGAGCAAAGGAATGAAAATGGAGGGTATGAATAAAAATTGCAATAGAGACAATCATAAATAATTACATTACATATAAATGGAATAAACTCTCTAATTGAAAAGCAACATATTAACATATTAACACCATATAAAATGTAAGCTTTAATGCTATGTTGTTTTAAAAAGATGTTTTTTAAATATAAGGACAGGTTGAAAATAAAAGGATGAAAAAATATATCATGCAAACCTTAAGTATAAGACATGTGGGCTGACTATATTAATAGCAGACAGAGTAACTAGAGACTAAAAGGGACATTTTATAATAATGAATGACAATTCATCAAGAAGCTATTTATTGTGCATGTAATAACAGAGCTTTAAAGTACATGAGGTTAAAAACATAATAGAATTGAAAGTAAATAAAAAAAATTCACAATCACAGGTGAAGAATGTAACACTTTTCTCCTAGTAATTGGCAGAACATGCAGAAAGAATGTTAAGAGTAAAGAAGATCTAAAAACATTATCAAGTGACTTCATTTAATATTTATAGAATACTCAATCAACAACTGTAGATTACATATTTCTTTCAAGTACACAGGGAGAACTCACTATGGTAACTTACATGCTGAATAATTTTTAACGACTTCATAAATCTCAAAGGGTTGGAATTATACAGAGTATGCTCCCAGACAAAAAGATAATTATTCTGGATATCAAAAACCTTATCTTTGAATATTTAGAAATTAAGCAACTCAATTATAGTCAAGTAATGGATCAAAGAAGAATAGTTCAACCTGAATGGCAATAAAAACAACAAACCCAAGTTCATGAAATACAACTTAAGTAATATATAGGAAGAAATGTATACATTTAATTTATATTTTTATATATTTTAATGTATGTTAGAAAAGAAAGGCTTAGAATCAATGATCTAAGCTTTCAGAGAGGCTAGAAAAAGAAGACTGAACTCAAAGTATGTAGAATAAAAGAAAAACAGAAAAGCAGAAATCAATAAAATAAGAAACAAAAAGTAGTCTAGAAAATGTTGTTTACACCTGTAATCCCAGCATTTTTGAAGGTTGGGAGGATTGCTTAAGCCCGGGAGTTTGAGACTAACCTAGGCAACATAGTGAGAGAGACACTGTCTCTACAAAAATTAAAAAAATTAGCTGGATGCAATGGCATGCACCTATAGTCCTAGCTATTCAGGAGGCTGAGGCAGTTTTTTTTTTTTTTTTTTCTGAGACAGAGTTTTGCTCTTTTGCCCAGGCTAGAGTGAAATGGTGCCATCTCGGCTCACCACAACCTTCGCTCCCCAGGTTTAAGCGATTCTCCTGCCTCAACTCATGCCATACCTGGCTAATTTTTGTATTTTCAGTAGAGATGGGATTTCACCATGTTGGCCATGCTGGTCTCAAACTCCTGACCTTGGGTAATCCACCTGTCTCGGCCTCCCAAAGTGCTAGGATTATGGGTGTGAGCCACCATGCCTGGCCTCAGGAGGATCTCTTAAAGCTAGGGATTTGATGTCACAGTGAGCTATGATTGCATCACTGTACTCCAGCCTTTTTTTTTCTCTGAAAAAAAGAAGAAAACAAAAAGTAATAGGAAAAGCAATAAAACCAATGTTTGATTTGTTTTAAAAATTTATAAAATTGAAATACAGTAATACCAATAAAGACAAAAGAAGGAAAAACAAATTACCAATATCAATAGTTAAAGGGGGGCCTCACTACAGATTTTAAATATATTGAAAGATGAGTGAGAAATATTATCAATAGCTTCATGACAATAACTTCAACATTTGTGATAAAATAGGCAAATTTGCTTAAAAAACATAAGCTGCCAGCTGATAGAAGAGGAAACAGAAAATTAGATTTGCAGCATATTTATTTAAGAAATTGAGTGTGCAATTCAAAATCTTCTCATAAAGAAAATGTCATTCATGGTTGGCTTCTGCAGTAAATTCTATCAAATACATATATTAGAAATAATAACTATCTTACATAAACTCTTTCATAAAAGAAGGAGAGGAAACAATTGCCAAGTCATTTAATGAGACCAGGAGAACCTTGAAACTAAATCCTGGCAAGGGTATTACAAGTAAAAAAATGTAGATCAACATCTCTCATGAATGTAGATGCACAAATTCTCAACAAAATTAGCACACTGAATTTATCTAGTGGCTTATATTTTTCACATTGCTGCGTGTCACCTGGAGGAAAAACAAACAATTTTCCGGGACAATCATGATTATGCAGGTACTGTTCCATTCCCACTCTGCAGGACTCCAGCTCATAAGATCTGCTTGGATGTCTTTGTATTCTTCCATCGTTGGTCCTGCTACTCCATATTTGGAATAGGACTTGCTTCAGATTTCTTTGATCAAATTCCAGCTGTGGCCATCATTGCTACCACAGTGATGTTCATTTGAACTTGTAAGTTGGAAACAACAAACAACTGGGACAAGGGTGAAGCAAATAACTCAGATGCAAATTTTAAGTTGTTATCCAAAAACTTGGAGATAAATATTATTTGTTACAATATTCTAAAAATTAAAATGTAATGTAAACACCCATGAGAAACAAAATATGAAATTTTAAGTAAAGACAGGAACCACCCTGCTCTTGCACACATTTGCCACATTAACCTCACCCTCATCCTGTCAGTTCCTATTGTCAACTTTGTTTCCTGATCTCACTGGGGGAAAAGTTACCATATCTACTTCACACCTCAACCTGGGCTGCTCCTTCAAGGCCAAAAAGGTCACAGAATTCTAAATCCAATAATGTTGGGATTGTTCAATTTGCAAGAGATAATTTCCTTTCATTTGAAAATATAATCTCTTCTATAATATGTTGCCATGCTAACTTTGTTAAATCCATTCACATATTAAAGAAAAAAATCTTAATGTGGAAAAGTTTTGGAAAAGCAAGGTTACTCTGATATTTATCTCTGCACTTTGTTGCCACTGTCTAATAAAGCCATCCACCAGAGACACACACATATATAGGCACAAATATGCACACACACAAATACACAAATCACTCTGGGTTTTGTGTGTTTGTAGCTGAAGTGCTCTAAAATTGTTTGAGGCATCACCATTTATGTATCATGATGGATTTTTGTTGATATTTTGGTGACTATGCTGATAATGGGAAGTAATGCTCTCCTCAAGGTATTCCAGATCAGTCTAAGAAAGACAAAAGTATTAATACTTTAGAGATACCTTTAAATTCTACATTTTACCAGTAAAACATTTATTAAATAAGATACAAAGGGAGTAGTACACATTGGGATCCCTGGGCCTGTTTCAAATCATGCATTTCTATATGTGAGAAGGTTGTCAGGAATTAATCAAATATGTTACTTGGAAAAGGCAAGAGAAAGACCAAATCTAAAAGTAGTAGTAATGAACTTTTTCTCTCATTTTGTATACAAATTAATATTATCATGAAAATGGCCATCATTGCCACAAGTGACAGGGACTACTAAAGATTGGGTCCTAATGGTAATACCCTAGAGGAAATGGTATTTACTGTTCTCCAGCCATTAATATTCATAATGGGGGCTGTAAGTATGGTAAAAACTTCTGAAAGTCCTACAATTCACGAGAATTTTTCATTTGTTTGTGATTATGCTGATAACCAGAAGCAATACAGTTATCAAAAGCCCCAGTCAGTCAGATAATGATTACTGCAGTCAGAAACATAGAAAGCTCAACAAGAAATTCATGTATTCAAGTCATTTTGCCATTACATCTCTTCCTTTGTCATATTATTAAGGGGGCATCTAGGTGTGTAATAAAAACATCCACTTAAAAAGATGCTAATGGCTATTGTGCTGGCTAAAATGAATGTTCTATGGAAGATTTTGATTAAGAAATAGGTGTCCCAGGCCTCACTGATTTTAGTTTCCATTTTAAGAGGAAGCACCTCAACTGCCACCATTCCAGATAGTCTGCTTTGTCCTCACTGGCCATCAGTTTTCTTTAGTGAGCTTAGCAGTATACAGAAATTCAGAAGCAATGTTGAGTTGCCATTGTCACCTATGACCATTACACAGAAAAATGCCTGAGTGTTCAAAGTAATTGACATACCATCTGTTACCCTAATTGTGGAGTAAAATTTTTTAAAATATTTGCAGACACATAAAACACAAGAATTATGGAAAAAAGATTAAATGAGATACCCTTAATTTCAAATCATTGGTGCTGGTGAGTACTGACACATGCAGATATGCATTTGCCTCCCCTCTTACAGGGAGTGCATATCTCTTCACCCCACTGAACTCACATGAAACAAATGGGAGCAGTCGTGTTATTAAACCAAAAACACAAACCTCTTGCTTCCTTGCCTTAGTTTGGAGTTGATATAAGCCCACCAGTATTTCCAAACTTGGTACCAGAAAAGGCATGAGTCAACTTATAATAATTTTAACATAGCTTTTAGGCTCCTGAAATATAAGTGCATTTTCCCCATGTGAAGGAAGCTGGTCTGCAGTAAAGGGACTGAAACCAGCAGGATAGAAGAAATGGTCTTTTAAGTTTTTGTTTGTAATTGTTACTGCCTTACCCTTCAATCAGTTTTGATTTCCAAACATATCTTAAATTACATTATATACCCCAATAGCCTCTCAATAAATTCTGTTTTTTATCTTGAGAGCTAATTTGAATTGGGTTTCTGTTGATTAAAAGAATTTAGACTAACAGAGGTATTAAGTTGGCAAAAGATCTTTCTGGTTAGTACATTTTCTGTTACCATGAAGTATGATTTTCTAAAAGTCATTTTCAATGCAGAATATAAGAGATATGCAGAAGAGCATATGCTTTTTAAACATGATTCTGAATGTTGATGGCAGTAGTGCTAATTTGAGGCATAACATTTAGGGACAGGCTAGTTAAGAGACACAAGGTTCCTTCAAGGAACATGCTCAGGAATATCTTTAACCTCCATTCTTTGTGTCTGCCAGAATTTGGAATGTCTGACTTCCCTGGCATGGATCAGACTTTTAACAACTGTCAGATAAAAATGTCTAGTCAGCAAGAGAACTTAGAACAGAACTTGGGCAAAGCATTGCATATGACTTTTTATTTCATGTCAAATGCAATATCCAAACAATGTTGGGGTATTTCCAGAATTGCCTATTTGGATATTTTCAATCTTTTGAATATCCTTAGTTCTTGACCTGCTCATTCACGTTTGAGATCACATGACACGAAAGCGTTCCCATAGCCTCCCATAGGTAAAATTTCTGCAGTGATTTCCAGGCTACCAATCCAGCATTAGAGACAATATTCTGATTATTTTTTGTCACATTTCCCAGGATAAAGTCTGCAGGATTTTGCTCAGATTGCATTTCTGTTCATGGAGTACTCCAGTGAGGCCTCTGAGTTAGATTTTCATTAAACATTGCCAAAGTGAACTCTCATTGAATGTTATTCGGCTTTGTTTGGGAAAAAAGATACAAGCGTCTCCCTTAATAGATTGGAAATATACATGAAAGGAGCTTGCTATTTAGTGCCTATATTCTACTGATTTTATAGGAAAGAAATTCATTTTTACAGGAATAGGCATTGGATTAACAAAAAAATATTCATTATGTTTATGTCTCCTTTGTTCTTTTGTGAAGAAAATACATCATTACAGTGTTTATATAAGATTAGGAAACCCTTAGAGGATTATCCCAAAGATAACTCATAACACTCCATTATGACTTCATAATATCCAGAGAGACCTCTGCTAGCACAGCCAACCTTTCAAATTTTAAGAAAATCTTTTCTAAAAATTCAGCCATCAGCCAAAAGGGATAATTGTATACACATTTAAATAGTTGTATTAACTAAATTGTCTAAAATTATACATAATTTCCATGTTTACAGAATCAAACTAGAAATAGAAGTTCCGTGTTGCTATTTTCAATAGTGGATTAGAGGTTTAGTTGTTTAGAGGACACTGAAGCTTATTTTTTAAATGCCAAAAATATAGCTAATGGGTTTCTCAGAAAACTATTACCCTCATTTAAATTCATTTGTGGAAGAAATTCAAATTATCTTCCACTTTCCAATTGTTGGAATAAGGTACCTTCCACCTTGTGAATGCTATCATTTGACCACAACTACCCACATATTCCAATTGCCATTTAGGAAAAAAATAAAAGCAAGGAAGGGAAATAAAGCAAGGTCAATGGCCTTAGATTAACATCGTAAAAGGCAATTGACATTTACAGAAATCTCAAAGAAAGTCTCTCAAGTCTGAAAGAGAAAATAGGTAAAATGGATAGCTCTGTTTATGTTGATGAGTCTCTATTCTGCTAGTTTCTAAAAAACTTTTTTCACTGTCCTTAACGCTTTTATTCACTAAGAAATAATGACTTGTCGCTCATGTTCAAAATTGTTCTAGGTTCTATGTGTGACATAGAGGAGAACCGGTACTTCCCCTTCCAATAGCCATAATCCACAAAAACATATGGATTGCTGATCTGCTTATGAAGATTTTCAGAATCCATATTTAGTCAATTTTACTAAGTAAAATTTTTAGTCTTGCTACTTTCCTGCCTGTGATGGAGACAAGGTATTCTGGATTGCTGCATAAACATCTTAGTGATCTTGCTTAGGATACCATTATTGCAGATTTAAAAGCATGCCTGACATTTACCAGTTCACTTTCTCATTCTGTTCTCCAAAACTCAACTTTCAGAGATGCTATTAGCCAGGAATATTTCTTTGAAAATTCAGTTATTTACATATGTTTGCCGATTGTGAGATGATTAAATGATACAATTTTAATAGCAGTAGTTCAGAGTACTGTCCCTTGATAATACCCCCGGGAAAACAATACAACTGATGCAAGATAGGCAAGGATGCAAATTAGGTCTTATTTCACGAGAGTTTTTGGCTTCACACATAAAAACATTTGTCTAGTCTCTTCAAGAGTCTTCTGTGTGATTGACTACCCTGATTCTTTCAAGGCAGTACTAAAATGTTGCGCTGATATGCCTGTGGCTTTCTCTCCAGAACATGCATCCTTGGCAGTGAATCTCCTGACTTTAACATCTTTTGCAGTCTGAATCATCAGGTCCTGGTTCCTTTTTGCTTCACAGATCTTCTCTCATCTAATTACTCTCATTCTTTTCCTGCTCACATTTTACTATAAGCAGCAAGAAAGAAAAAGGCTGTACATTCAACCCTTTGTCTGAAAATCTCCTCAGCTAAATCTCCAAGTTCATTGCTTACAAGTTCTTGCTACATAACTACAGGACACAATTCAGCTAAGTTTTCTCTCACCATATAAAATGGTGAGAGAAATTTACAATAATATTTTCCTCACTTCTGCCCCCTCACTGGCAGAGACTTTAACATTCTTCTTTCTTTCTTTCCTTCCTTCTTTCTTTCCTTCTTTCCTTCCTTCCTTTCCTTCCCTCCCTCCCTCCCTTCTTTCTCTTTCTTTCTTTCTTTCTTTCTTTCTTTCTTTCTTTCTTTCTTTCTTTCTTTCTTTCTTTCTTTCTTTCTTTTTCTTCCTTTCTTCCTTTCTTTCTTTTTCTTTCTTTCTGAGACAGAATCTAGCTCTGACACCAGGCTGAGTGCAGTGGCATGATCTAAGCTCACTGCAACCTCTGTCTGCCAGGTTCAAGCAATTCTCCTGCCTCAGCCTCCCAAGCAGCTGGGATTACAGGCATGTGCTATCATGCCCAGCTAATTTTTGTATTTTTAGTAGAGACGAGGTTTCACCATGTTGGTTAGGATGGTCTCAATCTCCTGACCTCGTGATCCACCCACCCCAAACTCCCAAAGTGCTGGGATTACAGGTATGAGAGACCGTACCCGGCCAACATTCACATTTCTACCTACAATCTATTTAAAGTGATGTAGGTGTTCTCTAAGGCAACGTATTTCTCTACCATGCTCCTCACTTCTTTCTGAGTCCTCACTAGCAGAGTTGTTAACACCATATTTCTACTAACAGTCTGTCCAAAGAAAGCGAGGCCTTTTCTGTCATGCCTGTCAAAGTTCTTCCAGCCTCTGCTCACTGTCCAATTCAGAAGCCACCTGCACATTTTAGGTGTTTGTTACAGTAGTACCCCACTTCCAGGTATTAAAATCTGTCTTTGTCAGAGTTCAGCCAGAGAAACAGGCAGCGGGAGATGTATAGTAATCGATTTATTGCAAGGAAATGACATATTCAGTTGTGGATGGTGGTTGGGAGGGGCAGGCTGGAACTCTGGGGCATAAGCTGAAGCTGCTGTCCAAAAGCGAAATTTCTTTTTCACCTCAGGGAAGACAACTCTGCTTTTCTGGCCTTTCTACTGACTGAAATAGACCCCTCAGATTATCTAGGAGAGTCTCCCTATTTTAAGTTTAGCTGACTGGCAACCTTAAGTCCATTTGAACCTTAATAGCATATTCATAGGTTTCAGGCATTAGAGTGTGAATATTTTGGTGGTTATTATTTTGCATGCAATACCATTCTAGAGTATCTGAAAGTTGAGAAACTCCTGGAGAGAGAAGAGTCCTAACAAGAGAGCAGATGTTTTTTCCTCAAATAATTCAACTCCTTCACCAACATATCTTTTAATAAATTTTGTTTGGTTAACTAATATTAATTCTACAATGCATTTTCTTTCAAATTCCTTATCAATCAGAACAATGGCACCATCCAAAGACAAATAGATGTTGGCATACTGTACCATCAGAAGCTCCTTTAAGCCCAGAATTTGGAACTCTGTTAAGATTTCCCTGCTGTGACAAGAGGAAATTGTAGGAGATGCATTACTTGGTCCTAGCGTCTACTGGCTTTATAGAAACACCTTAAACACAGTAAGTAAATCTGGGTATTAAAAAACCTGTCCAGCACTCTTAATAGGATCATAACTTTAGACAGAGATAAGGAAGAACCCATTAGTCTTTTCTATGTTAATTTACATGAGAAAGAATACATTATGCAGATATATTTTTATGCGATGACATACATGTTTTAGAATGAAAGTCTAATGCCTACAAGTGTGATCTTGAAAAGAGTAGCTTAAAATTATCCATATTTCTCCCTAGTGAAAAAATAAAACTCCAAGTAGGAAGCTTGGAAAAACTACATGTAGATAAATGTGAAATGATCCCACCCCAAACTTTTATCAAAAAGTCAGAGGTGTGTAAATAAGAAAAACTAAAAAAAAAAAAAAAACCTTTAAAAATGAAATACGATTTCAAAAATCACACATTCTTATGTAGTGCCATTTAGTCTGAAATGTACTTTCAAAATTAGAGTTATGTTTACTAGGCTGGGTTAACTTTCATATTACCCTTCAGGAATAGATACTATACATTTATTCAGAAAAATGAAATTTCCTGATATAAAATATTGAAAATAGTACAATAATTTGAAAACTGATTATATAACAACCGGGTCAACGAAATGAGTAACATTACTAAGGACAACAGTAGAAAATTTTTTAAAAAGTGGAATTAAAGATTACTACGAGTTTAATAAAAACAAACTGAAAAGTGAGGAAGACAAAATTAATTTTAAAACTTCAGATACTACATTATTCTAGAAATTCTGATTTCCTCCTAGGCTCCTGGCTCAGAATATTGGGGAATATAGGCTTCAAGAACTTGAACTCATTTGTCTCCGAGTCTCCCGCCAGACACACCTGGTACTGGTAGCTCTGGGACAGCGTCCCGGTGCCGCTCACGTCCACCAGATGCCCTGGAAAGGGGCCCTCGGGCACCGAGCAGCGACCCGCCGAGGCCGCCCTGCTCCTCCCGCACAGCCGCACCGCCACGAACAGGAGCACCGACAAGAGGAAG